>OY821517.1:323125636-323216501 GCA_963682025.1 Cordilura impudica
CTATAACACTACCTTTGTTACTGTCCTGCATTTGCCGGAACAAGGGTCAGATATTTATCCAACGACATCATACCAGGCCTAGCGGCTCTTAAGGGCATACGCTGGAAAGCACTCAGGAGATTTGCTATCGACACCAAACTCCTAAGTTAAATAAGGAGTAGATAAACGGATGAGCACGAGGATGTAGAGCGCACAACAAGCCGACTTTCTGGCTTAAGTCTATATCCGGGTAAAACAAATATGAGCTTTGTGTATACATGGCTCCTCTTTTTCAACCTAACCTAACCTAGTTAATCAATCTCACTAAAAAGGAGCGCCCCAGTTATCCTATTGAGGTCGTGATCGTGACATGAACAACATAGACAAATTATATTTTTTCAAGACTTTTTTACTTCTTCATTCAATTCTCGGGACCTAATAAATCGATTTGGATGATTTTAAATATCAAACTTAACAGGACGTTAGTGGGTCATTTTCCCGATTGAAGCCGTCATCGTGATTTCCACAGACGGACAGAGGACAGACGGACATCACTATATCAACTCCTCTTGTTATAAGGATCACAAGTATATATATTTTATTGAGCCCAAAATTTTTTTCTAATTATTACAAACGGAATGACGAACTTTATATACCCTATGCACACTGGGGTGGAGGATATAATAAGAGTAATAAGTTTGGCTGTGTGAATTTTTGATCCCCTTTCCAGTAGTCTACACTTAATATTGTAAGTAATGTTGGGTATGATTACCGTATGAATACAGTTGCCGATTTTTAACCTTAAAATTGTAATACAACTGCACCATAAGGTTGATTGAATTTTTTTTTTTTTTTGACCAGTATTAATTATAATTTAATATATGTGACCTTCTCCGAGAAAAGGGACCCAGTGTATGAAAATTACGTTTTGAGAAAAAACGCATTTAAAGTCTCTACGCCCTTTTGATACAACCATTTTCTGACACACTAGGTCCCTTTTCTCGGACAAGGTCACATATAATGTTCTTCTTTATACAAAACGATGATGGCTTTATATATAAATTTTTACTTTATTTGAAATATTTCATTATTATACCCTATACCACTATGTGGTTGGGTATAATGACTTTGTGCTGCTGTTTGTAACTACCAAAAATATTTGACCTAGACACATATTTTATTATACCGATCGACTCACAATCACTTTCTGAGTCGATTTAGCGATGTCCGTCCATCTGTCCATCTGTGTGTCCACATAAACCTTTTAATCAAACTGTAGGTTGCAAATATGAATATATTTTGATCAAATTTTGTATATAAACATTTCTCAGCCATAAATTGCCATAAGCTCCAACTTATCATATAGATCTAAGTCAAATTGGGCTTGTATATGTTTAGTATATCCATTAATCAGTAGTCCAAAAATAATCGCTATAGGACAATTCATAGTCACAGGTTCTATATAGAGCTGCTTCCCGATATTCACTTAAATTTATCAAAAAACAAAAATGTTGCACAGATTTTTCTCAAATTTGGTTTGTATATATTTTTCAAAATATAAGTGACTTTATCAAATACGCTCAGGATTGGTGCATCTTTCGACTTAGTCACCATATAAATATAGCACCCGATATGAACTTTTTTCATATCTGCAGCCAAAAAAAAATTAATAACAATGCCACTCAAATTTTGTTTATGCACACTTTCTATATCTAATTAGTTGGAACAAAGTGATAGGGTCTCTAAACCATAGGGTCTCTAAACCACGGTATCCTATAGTCGATCTAGATCTCTTTAAAAGCGATCAAGGAGAATTACTTTTAAAAAGCTGCCGGCGCACTGTGGTCAATATTTTGAGATAGCGGCCAAAACTCCTTTTGGTTTTCGTTCTCCGATTTTAAAGTTATTAGACTCATATGAAAGTAGACAGTAGTAAACCTCGGGAGCCAAAAAATTAGAACTCTATTTCAACTATTTCACTGAGAACAGGATGGTCCAAAATGGGCTTTTTCAGAATTTAGTAAATTTATGATATTTTTAGTTAATTTTTAAAGTTTAAATGATCATAACTTTTTTGATTTTGAAGATTTTTGGACGAAATAAATTTTGTGTTGTAGTCTAACTTATTTCCTATTACTGGTAAAAAACTTGAAACTATACTGTTTTCAGAACAATTTAAATTTTTTTTTTTAAAAAGGTCAAATTTTTCGGAAATTTCCTACTTCATAGAGCACAACTCCTGTGAGTCAAGCTGAGTCAAAACACAAATTTACTATTTTGTAGTCCTAGCTCTCCCCTACATTCCTATATATACATGTCCATGCATCGGGACTGCACTTTTTGAGCTACAGCAATTTTTCTGACCCAAGGTAAGATATTCGGTACAAATGCACGTCATATTTTTTGAGAAGTTATTTGTATGTGAAAGTGGCTATTATGCATATATTTTGATGCAATTTTGTACAAGAGTTCTTATGGACCCAAAAAATAATTCTGTTGAAATTAGGAGAAGTTGGCCCATATTTGGACCTAGTCCACATAGAAGGGTGTATCAAAATTTTGACAAAAATGACAATAGAACTCTCAAATTATGTGGTATCTAGCAATTCATTTGGAAAAGGTAAAAAAGATTTTATTGCCATCTAATATTACACAACTTAAATACGTGAAAATTGCAAATAAATTTAAAACCAATGGAAATAACTGGTAAAACCAGCTACCTGTTATATTATGTTTCAAAGAGGTAAAAAAGATCACGTTGAAACTTCGAGCAATAGTATATTAATCCATGCATTCATTTTTTTTCTTCATTATTGTTTAAACAATGGCTAAATTCAGTTATAGTGTTCTATCTGATATATATTTTGAACGGAAAGATGAAAACGACATTATTTTACATATAATGAATAATCCATTCTTCAAAATATGCGACAAACAAGAAATTAAAATTCATAACTTAAAAATAAAAAACTTTTTAAATACTTTAAGAAAACGGTACAATCAGTGTTCCAGAAACAAGAAATTGTTTTACTCACGCAACCAAGAATGGCTAAGAAATAAACTTATTTTTAAAAAGCCATCAGTAACTACCACGGAAACTGGAAAAGGTGGTCGACCAGCAAAGCCAATTGATAATTGTAGTGAAAGATCACGAAGACGCAAGCTTAAACATATCAATGAAGAAGTTTCTTGTAGCAGCATAAAGGATTCATTTCTGCATCAAATTCAACCATCGAAAACTAAAAAGGGTAAAATTGCTATCAATGAAAAAATAGTGGAAGCAAGCCCCAGATGCACAAAAAGGATTTTAGAAAGTATGCCGACACCAACTGAAGAAAATAAATTTACTCCAGAAGAAGCATTTGCACTATTTTTATACCCTATACCACTATGTGGTTTGGGTATAATGACTTTGTGCTGCTGTTTGTAACAACCAAAAATATTTAACCTACACCCATCTTTAATTATACCGATCGAATCAGAATCACTATCTGATTCGATTTAACGATATCCGTCCGTCCGTCCGTCCGTCTGTGTGTCCATGTAAAGCTTGTAATCAAACTGCAGGTCGCAAATATGAATATATTTTGATGAAATTTGGTATTTGATCTTTCATCGGCCATGGGATGAACGCTATTGAAATTGGTGAGAATCGGTTGATGTTCAGACCTAGCCCCCATACAAATGACCCCTATGAAATCAACATATACTGGCATAAGATCCAAATTATCATACAAATCTTAGTCAAATTGGGTTTGTATGTACATATTACATCCATTAATTAGTAGTCCAAAAATGATCCCTATTGGACAACTCTTAGTCATAGGCCCCATATAGAGCTGCTTCCCGATCTTCACTTAAATCTATCAAAAAACAAAAATATTGCACTGATTCTTCTCAAATTTTGTTTGTATATATTTTTGCAAAATACAAGAGACTTTACCAAACATGGTCTGGCTCGGTCCATTTTTGGGGCTAGTCCCCATATAGATATAGCATCCGATATGAACTTTTTCATCTCTGCAGCCGAAAAAATTAATAAAAATCCCACTCAAATTTGGTTTATGCTCATTTTCTATATCCAGTTAGTTGGGTCTATGAGATAGGGTCTCTAAACGCATGGTACAGGGTATCGCATAGTCGGTCTAGACCGACTACAATTTTCTTACTTGTTGGATTTGAAAATGACTAAAAACCAATATACAGAATTGCGGAAGCGAACCAATGAAAAAAATTGTGGAATTTTTCCATCATATCGAGATATAGTTTCTGCCAAAAAAGATTGCTTACCTTCACCAACTGCTATTAGTGTAACTTCAAGTTCAGCAGAAATAAAATTGCAGGATCTTCTTGAACACACTGCAGAACAATTATTAAAGACATTTGATGATGACTATTTAGAGAAGTTTAAAAATTGCAGCATGACTTTAATTTCTAAATGGGGATGTGATGGGTCCTCTGGCCAGAAACAATACAAACAATGTAATGCGGAAAATTCATCAGATGCCAATTTATTCATGATTTCTTTCGTTCCATTACGTTTAACAAAAACTTATATTGGTTCAGAGCCGTCAACTAGTAGAGCTGCAGAGATAGATGTATGGAAGAATGAAATTCCCTCGTCAACAAAACTTTGTAGACCAATAAAGTTTGCTTACAAAAAGGAGACTCAAGATGTCATAGATGAAGAAGTTCGAAAAATAAATGATCAAATTAAAGAACTTCAACCAGTAACATTTAAATTTGATGACCAAGACATTGAAGTAAATTTTAACCCTTTAACCGTTTTTTTTTTCAATAATGTTTTAAAACCAATTTTTAGTAATTAAAGCATTCTGAGAAATAATCTCAACTCAGTTTCAATTTACCTATGAAAATATGTGCGCCAGGTGGAAAATTACTTACACCGTCTGTAGACGGTCAAAACGGTTTAAGGGAAAAAAATTGGGATAATAATTTTGCATGTTGAACATGAAGGATATTTTATTTCTTCTTAAATTAAAGTAAAAATTCATTTGACAATGGTTAACTAAAAAATAAAAATAAATGTTATTCAATGAAGTAAATATAAAGATAGAAAAAGACCATTATCATTTAATTTATTGGGTGGGAAAATCCACAAAACAGTTTTTATTTGGCGTCAAACACAAATTTATCAGGCATTTCATGCAATATATTTGAGTGTCTGATTTTTTGCAATGTTTGCATCTCTTTTTTCCCGATTTATCGAACATGCCTGGAATATGTCCAATATTGTCAAATTTGACATCGGCTGATGGTCTAATACACTTTTTCCCTGTACTTGGCGATGGTTGGCAAGGAGTTGTTGATGGCCTTCCCACTTTGTTTGTTAGCGAAAAAGTGCAAAGCCCATGTGCGATTTGCTCACGGAAGTCTGGCAATTTAATCTAACTGCTTGGATTAATGCGATGGTAAAGAATATATGCATTCGTTACGGTCATATCGATGAAATGATAAAATAATCGATTCATTGGATTGCGTGTCTTTAGACGAATATGGTATCGTCCCATCAAACCATCCATCAAATCCACTCCACCCATATGCCTATTGTATTCTTTTATTATTTGCGGACAATCCACTTCGACGTATTGCTTTCGTTTTCGATCGTAACGTGGTGCTTTGTTTGGATGTATTGGAGGGATATTTTTCAAAAATGGCATGGTCCCAACGTCTGTCGATGCAAGTCGAACTCCTCGGTTGTCCTTCCATAATACAGTCGATATGTCTACATCATATGCTGTGCCAACAAACTCAACGGCATATCCTCTGACAGCCTTTTTAAACCCTTCGTCTCTTTCATTTGGCAACTTAGAATTCGAAATTCTATTCGAACGAATAGTGCCCAGACTAAAAATTCCCTTTGCACGCAGATAAATTAGAAGAGGTAGTGAGGTATAAAAATTGTCAAAATAGACAATATGGTTTTGAAATTCAGAAACTGATTGGGTGAGACGCACAACCACGTTTGCTGTGCGACCAAGGTCTGGTACTCCTGGCAAGAGAGTATTGTCGCCAGCTCCGATAAAAATTTCAAATCTATATGAATATCCAAAGGTATCGCACAAAACAAACAATTTTATACCCCACTTGTGAGGCTTATTCGGCATATACTGTCGTAGATGATGTTTCATTTTTGTTGCACACATTTGCTCATCTACACAAAGGCGTGCTGTTTTCGGCACACAGTCAAATCTTTGGTTGAAAAGTTCAGAAATACTCCTAATACGATATAAAGGGTCATAACCATCTACACCTCTCTTTATACGTTGTTCTTCATCGGTAAAAGGTAAATATCGTTTTATGTTTTCAAATTGCCTGCAAGACATCGTGCTTCGTATTGGTTGAAATTCATTCTTGCTCCAATAACTTTCCATGCTTGGGTATCGATATAGCGACATATACAGAAGCATTCCTATAAACTTGTGAACATCTGCCTCTGAAACTGAAAACAGAGTATTGATATTTTCTTGATGCGCAGCACGGTTTGTTTCTGAAACAATTAGTTTGACTACTTCAGATGTGAAAAATTATTTGAAGCATTGTAATGGCGTTTCTAAATTCTTAATAGCTTGTGGCAAAGAACTATTGCCTCGAAATGCAACCTCATTGACATGAAGCTGTAATGGCTTTTTTTTCCACACAATTTGTTGAAATTCTTTTGATTTTATATCAATTTCGGACAAATCTTTCCGATTGAAGCCGCCACACAGTGGGTTAGAATAGAATGTTTTCTTGGATCAAATCAGGGAAGCTATGTTAGGATAATTTTTCTTTATTTTTCAGTTAATACCATTAAAATAAATTAAAAAAAATGTTTTCTAAGTATATTTGAGTATAATTTTATTAAGTAATGCCAAATATCAGTGTAGGTATATAGTGCAAGGAGTACAGTATGAGAACTTAAACATTGCATTTTATACATCTTAAAGTTAATCATCCACATCATCATCATTATCATTATCATCATCATCATCATCATCACCATTATCGATATCATCATCATCAATATCATCATCATCATTATCATCATTATCATCATCCGCAGCATCAGCAACTTCAACATCACTGAAATAGTTCTTGTTCGGAGCTGCAGGTACAATTAAATCAATTGCCTCCTCTGGCAAGCTTTGAACCTTCTTTGCAGGCAATTTTCGCATGCTTGAAATAATTGGGTCAGAGGTTATCAAAAACATATTAAAAATGTCTTGGTTTGATTTTTCGCGACTGCACTTTCGGGAATGAAACTCCCTATATTTTTTAAAATCTTTATTTCGAGCTTCTTGCGCTTCTTCTGATAACTGCCCAATAGGTAAAAGGGCATTTGACACAATTTCGGGTCCGTGAATAAAAAACTTGTGCAAAGTGGTAGGCATATTGTACCAAGGATACGTTTCAACAAAAAGTCGTCCTGTATTGTGTGCATATATTTGAAATTTTTCATTATTAATTTCATGGCCACTGGATACAGCAATAAGCAACACGTGCATTTTTTTTTATTAAATTAACATCTATTTTTGTTATTTCGGCAGATTTTTCAGCGTTTTGGAAAAAACGTCTTGTCGTATTCCCATCATTCGTGTTTCCAAAACCAGGTTTGGGTTGGTCAACTATTAATCACATATTCTCTTTAAATTTTTTCTGAATTTCTTTTTTTGTTTCAGCTACTGTTCTTTTTTCAGAATCAGTTCTAGCCTGCCACTTTTGTAAACGCATTTTATATGCAACGTGCAAAAGACATTCAAAAAATCTAATCCAGCCATGAAGAATGGAAAGGCCAAATTTTAAATTGTCTACATGTACAGGTCTTTGGATCATGGCAACACTTTTGTGTTGATGTGGTTTCTGTTAAGGCATTGCAAACTTTTCCATCTACCATTGCCAAAATTAATTTGTGGGAAACATGTACAACTTTCTCACCAATCGTGACAGTTGAAGAGGTTAAATTCTGTATTTCCTCTTCAACTCTTTTGTTTTCACTAATTGACACATATGCGGTTTCTTTGACAAATTCAATTTTCAAGGGTTTGCAAAATCTAGTTGAAGACGGCCGTGGATTTTGCCAAATTACCTTCTCCTCAAACATAACCCTAAGTGGTACAATTGTGGTTAAAAAAACTGATGAATCACTAGCATCCGATCCATGAAAGGCTTGTTTGTATGAGCTATGGCCAGAGCTTCCATCAAAGCCCCATTTTGAATATAATACTACATTCGAGTTCGTAATGCCTAATGAGTCAATAACAGTTTCTTGAAGTTCTATTAGTCGCTCCGCTGTGTGATTAAGAAGACTTTGTAAAGTTACTTCAACGGAGGTCTCGCTTATTTTAAAGCTGGTCGATTCTGGGTAAGTTTTTTGTTTTTCAGTTTGAATATTGTTGTAGGAGGGAAATATTTGAGGAGCAGCTTGTCTAACAACATTGTATTGATTTCGTGTTAGTTTAGCTTCTACAAAAACAGCCAAAGCTTTTGTATTCGATATTTTCAAGGTGGGAAGTGGTTGTTTCAATTTTTTTTTTAAATTTATTCCCTTGCAACACTTTTCATATATAGCTCGCAACACTTTTGATTCCTCGACATAACCTTCGCTTTGTAATTTAACCTGTGAAGCATAAAGTAACTCTGGCAATGACATGGTGTCTCTTACAATCTTTGTTTTTTTATATTTACTCCAACCACTGGACTCGGTAAAACTAATTTCTTTTCGACCACGTTTTGCAGTCGGGGCAAGAGTAAAACCAATAGAGGATTCCAACCAGATTTTATTTTGAGTAATAAACCTCATTTGAATTCTATGCGCTCTAGTCCACCTAGATTTAAATTCATAAAAGAAAACATGAATTCTTTTATTTAAATCACACATATTATCCTCAGAGCGGTTGGTGCGTTTTTTGATTTCTTCAGCTAAAAACGTCATCTTGTCATTCATTGTTTGAGCGCTTGAATTCATCATAATATCAAATAAGCTTCGACGAGTATAAAAAACAACGTTCGACTTGTATCTATAAAAAAAAAAAAAATAATGGTAATAAAAAAAAAACCTCTTCAAAAATCCCTTTTACCCGATTACTTGAAACTGCACAACACAATCACTATTTGTCAAAACAAAGAATATTATTAAAATAAACAAAAACAAAATATTATTGTAACAAAGAATATTATTAAAAGAAACAAAAATAACAACATTAATATACGGAAAAGAAGAGCACAAATAAATAGAAAAAAGTAACATGAAAAACAACAAAACACAACACACAACAACAGCACCAGTCGCGAGATCAATGTGACTTTTAGCTAATTTAACTGCTGCAACACTTGTATTAAACAATGCATGGCTTCTAAAAAGCACTAAAGGGCAGCGTAAAATTTTGCAATATAACACAGATTTATGTCCTCTTTAATATAAACTACAAATTATGACACGAATGTGGACGAATAATAACTATATATCCATTTAAAATATAAAAATATTAATTTTTTTTGGCATTTTCAATATAAATAACTACATCTAAATCACTTCCACACACAATTTGATACACAAATGTTAACGATGTATTTGCAAAATAACCTGAACTTGATGGTTCCATTGAAAAATGTTTAACATTTACAATACTTTTTAAAATAAATAAAATTTTCAACGGGAACGTTTTCACTTTTTTCAGCCTTTTTTGCACAAAAATTTCTATGAAGTTTGACTTTGAAGTTTCACTACAAAAACACCAGACCACTTTTGACATTTATTTTAACGACAAGTGATGTAGAATTTTATATACTGTAACCGGGTGCAAAAAATTTTAACGATACTTAAATTTTTTTTTTTTAATTAATCCAAGAAAACAGGCTATTCTAACCCTCTGTGCGCCAGTAGATGGAATTGATGTAGGGCCATCAGTTTCAATTTCTGGTAGTGGAGATCGAGGTCGCTTGGATGGTTTGAAAGAAGCTGCTGCCGATGTGGTAGGAACTGGTGCTTCTAGTATTTAAAATTTGAATTCAACACATAACAAATGAATAATTTACCAAAATGTTACCTTGTTCTATGGAGCTGTCATTCAAAGAAAAATTTATATCATTCAACAGTGCGGAGCTTGTATCACAATGTTCCATTTCATTCAAGCACTCCGATATTGCTGTGTTAGTAGTCTCTCCGCATTCCGTGCAATCTTCAGGTTGAAAGTCCGGGTCAGAAAAATCATCGTCACTATCAAAATCATCACCGCTTAGTTCAATATCAAGAGACAACAAAATGCGTTTATTTCTTCATCAGATATCCTGGATAGCTTAGTTTTTCGATAGTTGACTTCTGGAGATTTCATTTTATGAAATTTTGACCCTTCGTTATCCATTGCTTAAAAACGCAGTGAAAAAATGTGATATGTCAATCAAAGAGCTTTGAAACGTCTCCTAATACGGTACGCACACGAATATATAAAAGTTGGCGTTAACCGTTGTGACCGTCTACAAACGGTCATCAGAAAACATTATGAATATACATATATATTTTTTTTATTCGAAGTAAAACCATATATTATGAAAATATATAATATTTAACACTTACCATAAATTTTTCAAGCCTTTAGAAAAATAATAAATATATAATTTTTGCAATTTAAAATGCACTCTTTTTCCCAATAATTTATTTCACTTTTTGCACTGACCTACAACATCCAACTGGCACTGCTACTCAAAATAGAAAGAGAAGTGAGCATTATAATTTGAACTCACAAACAACATGATCACTAAAAACCGTTATAACGGTTTTTAAAGCTACTGTCGCATGAGAATCATTCATATAAGCAAAAAAGCAATGACCGTCTACAGACGGTTATAACGGTTAGAGGGTTAAAATGTGTCTCACAATGATTGATGGAAAAGTTGCACAAGCTTTAACCAAAACGAAGTCATCGTCAAGCTACACCATATGCCAAAAAACATCAAGTCAATTGAGCCAACCACCAACACAAGACGATAGTTTTAATGAAGCATATGAATTTGGAATGTCACCTTTTCATGCTAGAATTCGTTTTATGGAGCATATTCTTAAATTGGGATACGATTTGGAATTTGGCCCGTTAGGCGAAACAGTGAGAAACAACAAAGAAACTTTGGAAAAAAAAAAGCAAAAAAAAAAAAGATATTCAAGAAAAATACCGTGAGATAGGCCTTATACTGACCAGCCAAACCAAAGAGAAGGAAATTCTAATGATGGAAACACAGCAAGGAGATTTTTTTCCGATCCAGAAACTGCAGCTTCTATAACTGGAGTAGATTATGATTTAATACGACGATTCCAAATCATATTACAAGTTATAGCATGTAGCAAAAAGATAGATGCAAAAAAATTTGGTCAGTATGCTAATGAGACAGCAACCCTTTATAACCAAAAATATTCTTGGAGACATATGCCAACCACAGTTCACAAAATTTTGTTCCATGGGGAACAAATAATTCAGCACAATATGCTTCCAATTGGAGATCTCTCAGAAGAACCCCAAGAAAAAAGGAACAAAGACTACAGATTCTTTCGCGAGCACAATACAAGAAAAATTTCCAGATATTGTACTAATGAAGATCTTATTAATATTTCGTTGTGCACATCAGACCCATATATGTCCAGTATTCGGCAAAAATGGAAATCAACCTCATTAGAGTTAGATGAAGAAGCTAAACAACTACTGCAAAATGAAAATCAAAGCTATTTGGAAGAAATTTTTACTAATATTGTTTAATTAATACTAGTTTAAAGAATATAATTTGTTGCTAATTTTAGTATAAATTTTTATTAATACATTTAAATAAAATATATGTTCACTTTAAATCAATAGTAAAAGTTTACTTAAAATTTTATCGATGTTGTGTTCTGTATATAATATATCCAAATGGTATTGATATTGTTGGGAATTTCAGTGTTATTTTTCTGTTTAATCCTCACAAGAATTAGCTTTCTTCCAAAAAAAAACCAACCTTTGGCCCCTGTGAATATTGAGACTAAATAAATGTCAGGGGCCAAATGTTGGCATTTTCTGACCAAAATTAAGTTTAGGAATAATAAATAAGTATTGGTTGTAAAATACGATTGAAGAAAATAAGAAATTATAAAAAAAATACCTATTTAAAATGTCAAAATATTCAACTTTTACATGGAAACTCAACAAAAAATTAAAATGCATTTTTAACTCCAAATTACTTACGTTTCTATCAGTCGATTTTTACGCTTGAACACGCAAATTGAAGCCTAAAGTCCCTCCTATTGAACAAAACAAATTGCGTAAAAAAAATACCAATCCGGTCAAAAGTTATAGAGTTTTGACCGCTATCTCGCGAAATTGACCACTGTGCGAATTAAACTCGTTGACCAAAAAATATATATCAGATCTATTGCAGCCAAAAAATTCGACGTTGCAAAAATTTGATCAAAAATAAATTATCATTCCTTAAAAACTATCACCGGAAATGGGTTACGCCCTTCTTTGGCCCAAAGATGCCCAATTTATTCCATTTCCAATACTCGAGATAATGAAGAACAATACTATCATAACGTTACTGATGGACAGGCGGACAGACGAACATCGCTACATCGACTCCAGTTGTTATAAGTAACAAGAATGTATAAAGCTGCGGTGAAAAAATAACACCAGGATAAAACAAGTAAGAAAATTATGGTCAGCCTATACCGACCATACGATACCCTATACCATGGTTTGGAAACCCTATCCCTTCGGTCTAACTGGATATAGAAAATAAGCAAAAACCAAATTTGAGTGGCATTGTTATTAATTTTTTAGGCTGCAGACATGAAAAACTTCATATCGGATGCTATATTTATATGAGGACTAGGTCAAAAATGGACCAATACTGACCATATTTGATAAAGTTATTTATATTTTGAAAAAATATATACAAACCAAATTTGAGAAAAATCTGAACAATATTTTCGTTTTTTGATAGATTTAAGTGAAGATCGGGAAGCAGCTCTATATGGGGCCTCTGACTAAGAATTATCCTATAAGGTATATTTTTGGACTATTCATTGACGGTTATAATAAACATATACAAACCCAATTTGACTGAGATCTATATGATAATTTGGATCTTACGAAAACTTATGTCGATTTCATAGGTGCCATTTGTATGGGGACCAATTTCAATAGCGCTCATCCCATGGCTGATAGAAGCTTCTGTACCAAATTTCATCGAAATATATAGTTTGATTACAGGGTCTAAATGGGCACAGAGACGGATAGATGGACGGAGGGACGGACGTCGCTATAACGACTCAGAAAGTGATTCTGAGTCGATCGGTATAATAAAAGATGGGTCTAGGTCAAATATTTTAGGTAGTTACAAACAGGAGCACAAAGTCATTATACCCAAACCACATAGTGGTATACTCTGGGTACTTCTGAGATTACCTTAAATCTAGTCCTGTTATTTCAGATGCTCTTTTTTGGATCTGAAAAGAAGATAATTCAAATTCACATGCATATCACATGTATTACGTAGTGATTTTGTCGGAATTTGATTTAATTGGCTTGATGTTGCTTGCCATATATTGCAGCTGGATGCAGTGTTAGTCAAAGCTTGGCTTACTTTTTCATCAATAATTGTTAGCATGAACTGCTATCTTACTTCAATTTGTTGCCAATCTAACGGCGATGCCAACTTAGGCCCCAAGGAACAAATACCCCAAAAAATTGGGGCGTAATCAAATAGTGAACAAATACCCCAAAATCTTAAAAAAAGCCCAACAAAAAATGAACAAATGCTCTAATTTTTCAAAAAACCAAAGAAAAAATGAACGTACGCCCCAAAAAATATTCCGCGCAAAATTTTACACATATCTTTATTTAATGTTTTATTTTTCTTGCGAAATATCTATTCAAATGAAAATTTGCTCTGACTGCCCTCAATATTTCTCCTACAATAAACGCATTTAAATTCCGTATTCTTTTCGGCAGCATCATTTAGCTCGCAACTACATAGCATTTCTTGCAATGTTTGCAAAACTTTCATAGTATTTTTGCGTTTTCTCTTATCCATCAAAATTTAAAATATCGGAATGATCTGCAAAAAAAAATTTTGTGGCGATTGCAAATAAGTTAACGCCAACTGCGCATCGCGGTTGTGGGTGCCAAACCCGTACGGAAGCGGCACGGACGAGGGCGCGACGCACAGTGTCGTGATTTCATATAACGAGTGGCCATAAATAGAAGGAGTGGTTGTTAAGAGTGGAAATTTGGCACACGTATTTTATTTGATAAAAGAAAAAAAATATTAAAATTTCAAAAACTTTGGAGCAAGGATTCGTGTCCTTCCCATATATCCTGAAATTAAAAAACGTCATAAAAGATGGAAAAGAAGTCCGAACTTTATGAAATTTTGTATAGTCATTTAGTTTGATACCCTAAATGATTTGATAAAATTTTATCCAAATCGGAGCAAGGACACGCCTTCTCAAAAATGTCCTTTTTCAAAAAATTAAAAAAAAAAGTGAACAAAAAATTAAATTTTTAAATTAATTTGATACACGAAACACTTGTAACAAGAATAATGTGTGTGTCAAATTTTATCCAATTTTAATAATTTTTAACAATTTTTTATATTAATTTTTTTTTAATAAAATTTTTGGCGATTTTTTGTCTTAAATTTTTTTAAAAACGAAAAAAATTCAATGAAAAAAATTCAAATGGAAAGTAAAGTAAATGTTACTTTTTAATGTTTACACTTGTTTTATTATTTAAATAAATTATAAAAAATAATGTTTTGAACAATTTTTATTTATTAAATACAATAAAAAAGAAAATGTTAGAATTTGTTTACTCTATTCATCCGAATCACTTTCTTCAAGCTGGTTTATTAAATTTTCTTGATTATCCGCATAAATATTATTTTCCTCAATAATGAAATCATTTATTTCTTCACAACTCCTTTTACTTATTTTATCTTCTTTTATATGTATAGATAACTTTGGTTCAGACTGCAAAACCATTCTTTCTATTAGGTCTTTATTAGTATTTGTACGACTATTTTTTCGAGTATGGTTTAAACGAGTTTTTCTAAAAACTTTATGAGTGGCTTCTATAGCTTCCTCAGATAACATACCTACTGGAATCTAGGAGTTTTTTATAAATTCTGCTCCATGAACTAGTATTTTGTGGACAGTAACAGGCATAAAATACCAAGAATATTTTGAAAATTTATAATATTTATTGTTTTACTGCTTGAAATAGTTTTTAAAATCAAAGAAAAATTTTTATTTAGTGATGGGTCAACCTGCGTTATGCTAGATGAGACATCAATGTTGCTGAAAAATCGTCTCGCAGTATTCCCATCATTTGTTGTACCAAAACCGGTTTTAACTTTATCTACATTTAATCCAAGCTCCTTTTTAAAATCTTCCTGAATTTTAGATTTTCTTTGATTTAAAATTTGCTTATCATCATTTTTTGAAACTCTCCAAATTTTTAGAGGCAACCTGTAAGCTATGTGTAATATACACTCAAAGAATTTTATCCATGCATGTAATGTTGATAATCCGTGTTTATGTAGTTCTTCTCCTTTTTTAAGGTCCCTCTCAAATACTTGAATTAAATTCATTTCAGTGGGTTTTGCACCGCAAACAAAACAAGAAGAACTGCTTTTGTTATCAGGTAACACATTAAGAGCAGCTCCATCTACCATTGTTAATCTCATGTCAAAATGAACGGTAAGGTTTTTTTTATCAGAAACATAATCAAATGTTTGCAAATTATATATTTCTTTCTCAATAATTGCCCTTGTAGTTTTAACCAAATCCGAATTTTCTTTTTCCATATAATAGCATATTGGACGACAATACCTTATTGAGGAATGTTTTAAATTATTCCATAAACTGTTTTCTGTAGCCCAGTCTAAAAATCTTAATGGAACAAATGAAGCAACAAATAAATATTCATCCCGCGAATTTGGATCATTAAACTTTTGTTTGTAATTGCTATGGCCTGAACTACCATCAAATCCCCATTTAATTTCCAAAACTACATGATTTTGGGTTTCAAAATCATTTAAATCTAATAAACTTTTGGCTGTCATATTTAAAATATTTTGTAATGGTATTTTTACTGACGTTTCTGATATTGATATATTTTCCGGAATATATTTTTTCTTTGCTTTTTGTAGACTATAATATGATGGAAAACAGTTCTTGTGCACATCATTTACAACCGTTCGCATATTTTCATATTGTCTATACGATAGATCATTATCTATTAATAATGCTAAAGCCTTTTCTACGGAAATAGAAGTTTCTGGAGTTGGGCTAGATACTATTTGAACAGCTCTTCGTAATTGCTCAGGGCATGTAGACCTCACAAGATCATCTACCTTTCTTCTTTTGGTTCGTTCAGAACTTTCATTAAAGCCTACTCTTGGTCCTCCTTTACGACTTGTACTTGGTCCCTTAATAAATAAAAAAAAATGTTATTTATTGTATTATAGAAAATAAATATTCACATAATGATATTACAATGTATATATATTCTTCTTCTTCCACTTCTTCTTCTTCTTCTACTTCTTCCACTTCTTCATCAACTTCTTCCACATCAAAAAATGAATTTAGCCAGAAAAAGTTTTTGTTTTCAAACACAGATTTCTTTCTGTAGCATTTTTCCCAACTTTTTTTTATTCTATCTAGAATTGATTTAAGTCTTACAATACTTTTTTGTTGCAATTGTGTCTTAAATTTATATTCTAAATGATTTTTAATTTCCGTAAGGGCTAGGGAGTGTGTTGTATGTTTGTGCCAAATATAGAAAATTTGCCTAATTTGCACTTGCCTTGACACTGAAAAAGTGAAAAAAATTGACTATTCTGCCAAGCTCTGCAAAAGAGACCCATTTTTTTTAATGTACATACTTGTATCAATATTATATTAAAGTATCAAAAATAAACTCGAATAAACTTTTTTTTAGACCTTCTATAAACTTGTAAGTTGTAAACAATTAAAAAAATTTCTTTCTGTTTACATTCAGAATAACGGTACAAAACACATGATGAACTAAATGTAAAAAAAAAATATGTTACCATATTTTAGTAATATTTAATATTTATAAATTTATAAACAATTTAACTGCATTATCGACAATTTACGTTAAATTAACCCATTTGTATATACGCTATTTTTCACGTTTCTTGTGTGCATATTGCATACTTACCAAAAACTTTCAACTTTGGCTATAACTTTGTCAAAAATATTTTTTTTTTTTAAATTCTTTTTGATTATTGTAATTTGAAATCTAGTTTATCAAACTGTTTCAACAGATTTTTAAAATTCCAAAAGTCGTTTTTTTTTTATTTTTGGCCGCTGACACCACACAGTGCGACGCGCTCGCGGAATACAGTTAGGATAAATTTTATTTACACTGATTACTTCAATTTACAAACGATTCCCGATGTCTTTTTAGTTTACGAGAAAAATAATAAATTACAAACAAAAAACAATAACACAAACCGGTTTTGTAGTTTATTTTTGGAGAATATTTGTTCATCTGTTTTGAAAAAAAAAAAGAAATGAATTTAGGCCCCAAACTGACAAATTAAAAATGAACAAATGCCCCAAAATATTTCAAATTGGAATAAAAAATAAACTTGTGCCTTAAAAACCATAAAATACAGTTAGGATAAATTTTATTTACACTGATTACTTCAATTTACAAACGATTCCCGATGTCTTTTTAGTTTACGAGAAAAATAATAAATTACAAAAAAAAACAATAACACAAACCGGTTTTGTAGTTTATTTTTGGAGAATATTTGTTCATCTGTCTTGAAAAAAAATGAATTTAGGCCCCAAACTTACAAATTAAAAATGAACAAATGCCCCAAAATATTTAAAATTGGAATAAAAAATGAACTTGTGCCTTAAAAACCATAAAAATTGAGGCATTTGTTCATCAGGAACATCATCATCAGGAACAAAAGCCTCAATCCCATACAAATTTTTTGGGGCATTGGTCCTTTTTTCTGGGGCATTTATTCATTGGGGCCTAAGTTTGCAGTGCCCATCTAACTGTAACTTTAATAGCTGTAGTGTTGCAATTTGGGCCTTGGTATCAGTAACTTCTTTATTAGTGGCATCATGGGTTTCTTTTTTGAATTCAAATTTGATTGATACTGCAGTATTTCGTAGAAGATGGTATCTCATTTTTCCAAATAACTTTTGTTTGCGCTGTACTAGTCGCAGGCTCTGAATCTTCCAAAATCTTTTTCAATCGCAATGGTAGAAAGGATACCATGAACATATCTGAGTCCAAAATATTTTCACATACTATTTGTTTGTATTGTTTTTGTCCCGGAACCCTCACATCCTCATTTACAAAAAAAATCATGTGAGTCCGATCACAAGGGAGATGTGTAAACATCTAATAATTAAAGAAAACATCAACATCATATTTTCCAGTGCATAAAAAATAAGTCGATTATGCTGTTTTCTGAAATTCAATTGATGTTTTCGGAAATGCAATTGATTTTTTCTGAAATTCAATTGATGTTTTCTGAAATACAATTAATGTTTTCAGCAATTCAAATGATGCTTTTGAAATTCTATTGATGTTTTCTGAAATTCTAATTATGTTTTCTGAAATTCAAATGATGTTTTCTGAAATACAATTGATGTTTTCTGAAATACAATTGATGTTTTCTGAAATTCTATTGATGTTTTCTGAAATTCAATTGATGTTTTCTGAAACTCGAATGATGTTTTCTGAAATTATATTGATGTTTTCTGAAATTCTATTTATGTTTTCTGAAATTCAAATGATGTTTTCTGAAATTATATTGATGGTGTCTGAAATACAATTGATGTTTTCTGAAATTATATTGATGTTTTCTGAAATTCTATTTATGTTTTCTGAAATTCAAATGATGTTTTCTGAAATTATATTGATGGTTTCTGAAATACAATTGATGTTTTCTGAAATTCTATTGATGTTTTCTGAAATTCAATTGATGTTTTCTGAAACTCGAATGATGTTTTCTGAAATTATATTGATGTTTTCTGAAATTATATTGATGGTTTCTGAAATACAATTGATGTTTTTTGAAAGACAATTGGAAAATGTTTAGAAAAGAACATATCATAATTTTTTCACCAATACAATCATAAGTCACACAGCGTTATCTGCTTCAGCTCACACCGATATGAGTTACGCTGTTTTTGTGATTGTATTGTGAAATAGAAATTTACCCCCCTGCGCGTATAGATGTTTACACATCAAAAAGAATTAACTTTGTGTTTTCATATCAAGCATAGATTGTAATTGTACCTCTGCCGAAATTGGTGTGATTGTGATAGTGATCTTTGTTGGCAATAATCTATTTCAGCAGCGATTATGTGATGATATGCTGGATACATATTTGAGCCTTTTTCAATCGCACACAATCTGAGCTGAACATATTGCTGTTTTGTTAATTTCAAATCCAGAAATAATGCTAATGCCTCCTCAGTTCTGAACTGTTGTGCATCGCTCGGAGTCGGTATACTTTTGGGAATCCATTTTGTTATCACTGGACTAGCTTTTACCACTTTTCCACTCACATTGATTTTTTTTTTTTTCAAATATACCTTTTGATAGTAATGTACTTTTTCTTAAGCATAACGGACGATATTTTCCATCCTTTTATTAAAACGCATTCTTTGCAGTCAATCAAAAATATAAAATTTTGACACGTCAAAGTGCGTGTAGATGGACAATGTCACACTGCTGACAGCATAAATCAGCAACACTATCACTATGATATGAATGGATGATCTATTCGAACCCGACCTAAGAATTAAGAATAGACGCTTGCCAGCAACTTATCAAATACAACGATAAAGTGTAAAACCTATTTTTAAATGAAATTCTGTGTAAGAGCCTAAAAAACTAATTGATGATATATAAAAGAGGTACGGGTAAATTTACTCATTTATCATACAAATATGATAAATGGCAACGAAAATAACGCTAAAAGTTAGTATACGTGATTCGAAATAAGACATTTGAATATTCTCATAAAATGGAAGAAATAATAAGAACTGCGAAAAGAAAGGCCAGTACACAATGTAACAGTGCTAGAGTTCCTTTTTCAAACAAACCGGTTAGCCGATCATTCAAATCATAACAAGCATGAAAAGAGATTAAAACACACTTTTGTTTTTTTTTTAGCCATTCATTTTTTTAGCACTCAGCCTTCTTAACGCACTTTGCATTTTATTTATGTTGCAACATGTTGCATAAACTTCTTCTGTTTTCCAATTTTTTTTTTTTGAATTTTTTATTATGTTTTACTCAATTTACCTTTAAGGCACTTTTAACAAATCAATTTTTCAATTACTATCAATACTTAATTGACAATTTCTTATCAACCACAATATGTGTGTACGGTTGAATGTTAACAGTTGATGTTTCTTGACGGGATAGCTAAATGGTTGGCTCGCAAAGCAGAAACAGCGGCACTTGTCGTCACTTGTTAAAATTATTGTAAATTTTAAAATCCTGCGAAGACAAACACCGGCCATAGCACAGACGCAAATATGATTGTAATTTATGCATAAATACATGATACTAAGTAAAGAAAATTTATAACCCAAATTATGGGAAATAATTTTAAAATAATACCTCTTTTGTATAAATTATTATTAATAAATATTGACAATAAAAGCAATTTCATTTAATTATATATTTTATTTAATAATAAATTAACAATATTTTTGTTTATATAATTATAAATGATTTCTTTATGGATATATATTTTTATACCCTATACCACTATGTGGTTTGGGTATAATGACTTTGTGCTGCTGTTTGTAACAACCAAAAATATTTGACCTAGACCCATCTTTAATTATACCGATCGAATCAGAATCACTTTCTGAGTTGATTTAACAATGTCCGTCCGTCCGTCTGTGTGTCCATGTAAACCTTGTAATCAAATTGCAGGTCGCAAATATGAATATATTTTAATGAAATTTGGTATATAAGCTTTTATCGGCCATGGGATGAACGCTATTGAAATTGGTGAGAATCGGTCCATGTTCAGACCTAGCCCCTATACAAATTACCCTATGAAATCGACATAAATTTTCATAAGATCCAAATTGTCATATAGATCTTACTCAAATTGGGTTTATATGCGTTCATTACATCCATTACTGAGTAGTCCAAAAATGTTCCCTTTAGCCCCATATAGAGCTGCTTCCCGATTTTCACTTAAATCTATTAAAAAACAAAAATATTGCACTGATTCTTCTCAAATTTTGTTTGTATATATTTTTGCAAAATACAAGAGACTTTACCAAACATGATCAGGATCGGTCCATTTTTGGACCTAGTCCCCATATAGATATAGCAGCCGAGATGAACTTTTTCATATCTGCAGCCAAAAAATTGAATAAAAATCCCACTCAAATTTGGTTTTTGCTTATTTTCAATGTCCAGTTAGTTGGGCCTAAGAGATAGGGTTTCTAAACGCATGGTATAGGGTATCGTATAGTCGGTCTAGACCGACTATAATTTTCTTACTTGTTTTTTTTTTTTGTGAAATGCTATAAAAATAATTAAAAGACTTAAGAGACATGCGTTTAAATTTTCACAAACATTTTGTTTTCTGCTAAAGTTAAATGTAGTTTATGTTAAATTTATCACTAAAATCTTAGTTTTTAACAATACTGCATTTAAAAAAAATCAAGATTAATTGCCACAAATTATATACAACATGCATCATAATGTTCATAAAAATACCGATAATAATGTAAGAAAACTTTAGTCGCTATAAATGAGTTTAAATTATTTTATGGTAATAAAATTCTCTGTATACAACATTATCAGTGAATTTAGTTCAAGCAGTGAGAATGAGAGCATTAATAAAGTAATGCTGAAGAAAGTAATTAACGAAATAAATATTCTTTAATTTAAAGAACCTGCTGGCTATGATCCTGGGTCCAATAGATTGTTAGCACCAAATAAATAAAGCATCCAATATTATATTTAAATTTTTTATTCATAATATTGTTTCACAAAAATTACAGTGGCATTGAAATTCCTATAATTATTAGTGGATAAAATTTTGAAAACTCCTTTTTCAAGTTTTAAAAAATTTTTTTTTAACAAAATTTAAAAAACTGGATTTGGCACCAGAGGCGGATTTAGGCCTGCTCCTTTCCTAGGCACTCTTTAATATGCCGCCCTTTTTGATAAAATAGTGAGTATAAAAAAAAAAAAAAAAACATACAATTTTTTAATAATTAAATTATTGTGTATTAATTTTTGTTTTTTTAATTCACATATAATTAATCTTATATTTTGGCCAATTCAAAGCAGTATCATATAAGTCTTATTTTATATACATTTGTCTTATTTTCATATATATTTGCTTATATTTTCCGAACAAAAAATTGATAAAATTTTACACATGAGGTGTGTGTTTTTAAAAAAAATTAACTCCAAATTTTATAATTTTCTTTCAAAATTTGAGGTTTAAATAAAATAAATTAAAATAAAATTCATATATTTATGTCCACACAAAAAGAAAAGCAAAAGTTTTTATGAAAAATATAAGTAACTTTTTAATAAGAATACTATTTTTTTAAAAATATATTATTGAGTTTTTTCATTCAGCGCTTATTTTGTTAATTTAGTTTTTCGGGATTTTGATCGGGCAAAAACGTCAACTAATTCTTCAAAGTTTGTTTCTTGCACTAATTGGGTTTCAATAGACAATAATGCAAGGGCATTAAGTCTATCTTGGCCCATACTTGCCCGTAGATAGTTTTTTACTCTTTTAAGGGTGGAAAATGACCTTTCTGCTGAACAGTTTGTAGCAGGGATACTCAAAAAAATTCGTAATGCTATGTATACATTGGGGTAAACATCTTGAAGATTACGTGAATGTAATATGTCGGATATATTTTTTGCAGAGCGCACATCTTCAGTATTTGCCAATAAATCTTTGAGTTGATAATGTAAATGAATGCATTCATTTGCTAATGTCTCTTCTAAATCATCAGGATACTTTTTGACGAGTTTATTTGCGTGACTTTTTAACTCATTTGTATCTATTTTAGACATATTATCAAAAAAGTGGAAGTTTACAAAAAGTTTTTCATATGCGTTTTTACGTTCGGATAACTGTACACTCAGAGTGTCCAAAATGGGATAGTAAATATTTGTACGAAAATTTTCTTTTCCACAAAATGGTGCCCTTTCATTTACCCGTGATTCATCTGACTGAAGTTTTCTTGTTTTTTTGCGACGAGTGTCATAATGATAATAATCTTGAACTCCAGATAACTTTTTGGCTTTTTCTTCGAATTCAGAAAATTGTTTATTTCTCATATCCTGAAGAAATGATGCTAGGGAATCATAAATTTGGATAACAGATGACAAATCAGCGTGAGGTCCCTGAAGTTTCTTACTAGCAGCATTAAAACGATCTAAAATTATATTCCAAACAATGACTAGAATAACTGTTTCTAGATGCTGTAATTTTCTTTGCAATCCAATAGCTTCAGATCGTGTAGTCGGTTTCTCGTCTTTGTTTTCTGCAATAAAGTTTAATGCAGCAATTATTGCAGACCACTCTTTTTCTAAAGCATAACATGCATCATGTCGAGCAGACCAGCGAGTTTGAGATAGACTTTTGAGTCTTAAATTTGTCCGCTGCACCAAGATCTCCCAACGATGTGTAGATATTGTAAAAAAATTATAAAGTTCTTGCAAAGTGAAAAAAAATTCTACTGCTTCGGGTACAGATTCAGCTGCACAAGTACCTACTAAATTCAAAGAATGGGCAGCGCAAGGCACGTAATCTGCTAAAGGATTTATTGTTTTAATTCTAGCCTGTAGTCCTGAATATATACCTGACATATTACTTGCATTATCATAAGATTGACCACGGCAGTTCATTATGTCCAAACCATTTTTTTCTAGAGACTTTAACACGGCATTTTCAATATCTTTGGCTTTGGTAAAAATTCTAGAAATATTTTTAAACGGTTTCACCATTTTCACGTACATATCTAATAATTATAGCAAGCTGATCGACATTTGCAATGTCGGGCGTAGAATCTACAATGATACCAAAATACTTAGCCATTTGCCCTTCAGTAGAAATGTGTTGTAATACTTTATCTCGAATCAAGGTTATAATTTCTTCGTAGATTGTTTTAGATAAGTACGACGTTTTTCCACTCCCAGGGTGCGCACAACATTTTAAATGCTCAGATAAAAATGGATCAAACTCGGCAAGAAGCTCTACTGTTCCTAAGAAATTTCCATTTCGTAGATCTCCAATTTGTTCTGAATGTCCTCGAAATGGCAGTCCTCTCATTACTAGTGATTTAACAATTGCAATTATTCTGTATAAAATTTTTCTCCAATACGAAATTTCTTCATCTAGCTGTTTAATTAGACTTTGATCAATACGGCCTTGAACTACTGCTCGAGCTTTTATATGATAAACATTAGTTTTATGAAAATCTGAATTTTCGTGAGCTTCAACGCGTGCATTTGAGTTTTTCCAGTCACTAAACCCTTCGCCGGTAAAAGCATTAATTTCACCACTTCTACCAAATAACAAACAAGGAACACAAAATACAGACCCTTTAGTTTCTGAATAAATCAACCACTCACGGCGTTGAATTTCTCCGTTTTTTAAAGTACGTTGAAATAGGTTTTTGGAACAATACCTAGTTTTATCATTGTAAACGTTTTTGGAATTTTTGAAATTTGTGATGTTATTTGGTGGCGTACCGTTTGTACTTATGTATTCCCGAGTTTCTTCATTTAAATTCCACAAAAAGGGATCACTATCAATCTTTATAACATCAGTTCGAATTAAATTGTCGCTTAATAAGGTTGTTGAAGAAGAGTTTGAATGTATTTCTTCGATATCTTGTGCTAAAGTCCGTTCTAAGTCCTGCTAAATAAAATATTACTTTTCAACAACCACAATTTTTTTAGTTATATTAAAACTTTTTATTCAATTGAAAAAAAGCACGATAATTAGTACGAAATACTTACTTTAGATGAACATGATGGTTGTTGTTCATTATCAAAGGATTTTGTCATACAATTTGTCATAAAAGTAGATATTTTTGGTGTTTTTTTTTAGTAAATTATCTACCTTTGTATTTTGTTCAGTCTTTTTTTTTACGATATTCAGCACCGCTGAGTTTTTTCCGATAGGCACTCATATTAAAAAAAAAAACAATAGATTAGAATTGCAAAAACACAAAAAGATGTTAATACTTGTATAGGTATGTGAACACTATCAATTAGAATGAGCCACACACATCCAAAATAGATAACACCCACATTTTTATTTTTCATAGATAATTATTGAAAAGGGAAATCACCTAATTATTCTTTAAAACCTTCTGAGCAGTGATGGGAATTTAGCTATTTTCCCGTCAAATCTAGCGATTTTAAAATAAAGTTATGGTACACAGATTTTTTAAGAATATTATTTTATTTTTTTTTATTAAATCTGTGGTCAGAATCGATAACCCTCTAAGTCGAAGTACTAATAAGAAAGTAAATTCAATAATTGAATTATTTAATATAATTAAATACAAATTTCGTACTCGTTTAAAGCAAAACTGGGCCAAATCAATTTTCGAATTTAAATAGCCCTTATATTATTTTACCTTTAAATTTTGGCGCCCTTTAAATTATGCCGCCCTAGGCCTGGGCCTCATGGGCCTAGGCGTAAATCCACCACTGTTTGGCACTTTAAAGTTTTATTAAATAAATGTCAGGGAATAACTGTGTGAAATTTTAAGATTTTAGAGACTCTAGAGCTAGCTTCTGAATTGAGGTTAATCTTTCATCTCGTGTTCACAAAGTGACCTTAAATTTTTGTTATAAATGTTATCTATCTATCGCTGGCTTTGCCGCTTGGAAAATTAACAAATTTAACAAAAGAATTATATTATTATTCCTATTTTGACGATATATGTACATTTTTCAAATTGCGAGTTTGGGAATAAGCGGGGCCCAGTTTGTTACCTTTTACTATAAAACTTATAAATGTGAAATTTGGGGAAAATCGGATAAAGAGAAGTCGCTCCGGAAATCGATTGAAAGTTTCATGTGTGTTTATATGGGGAAAATGTGATTTTTTTGAGATTTTAAGAAAATTTCGTTCTGTAGTTTAACTTTTCCGACAAGCTGTTATAATAATCGGGATCTGTATAAAACTATTTTTTCAAAAAGCTATAAACGTTCAAAATCGAATAAAAGTTCGCCAAGAACTATCAAATGCCCCAGAACTGTTTTGTCAAAAAAAAAAAAAAAAAAAATAGGTCATGAAATTTGGTGGCATTTTTCTCAACTTTGAGAAATTGATTAAAGCCATAATTTTTTTTTGTCTCTATACTCACCATTAAGCAGATATGAAGTATTTTCCGAAAATGCGAAATTTTTTGATAAAATTTTGAAAATTCCTTTTTCTAGTTTTAAAAAAATTTTTTAAACAAAATTTAAAAAACTGGATTTGGCACTTTAAAGTTTTATTAAATAAATGTCAGAGAATAACTGTGTGAATTTTTAAGTAAATCCCTAAGACAGAATTTTTTTTTTTAAATGATTTTATTTTTGCAGATTTCGAGAAAAATGGGATTTTTGTAAAATATACTGTTATCTTTCTAAATTCTTTATATCAAAAATTAATCAGTTCTTTACTTGTAAAATCTATATTTGATCCTAACAGCCTAGTTTAGTTTATTTATTTTTATTTGTTCTTCCCATACAACAAGATTTACATCTTTTATATTATAGTATGGGAATTTTTAAAGAAAAACAAGTTACAGTATACAAAAATATTTAAATAAATTGTATAATTATATAAAGTAAATAAAACAAGTAAGAAAATTATAGTCGGTCTAGACCGACTATACGATACCCTATACCATGCGTTTAGAAACCCTATCTCTTAGGCCCAACTAACTGGACATTGAAAATAAGCAAAAACCAAATTTGAGTCGGATTTTTATTAATTTTTTTTGGCTGCAGATATGAAAAAGTTCATATCGGATGCTATATCTATAAAGGCACTAGGTCCAAAAATGGACCGATCCTGATCATGTTTGGTAAAGTCTCTTGTATTTTGCAAAAATATGTACAAACAAAATTTGAGAAGAATCAGTGCAATATTTTTGGTTTTTAATAGATTTAAGTGAAGATCGGGAAGCAGCTCTATATGGGGTCACAGGGATCACTTTTGGACTACTCATTAGTGGATGTAATGAACGCATACAAACCCATTTTGTGTAAGATCTATATGACAATTTGGATCTTATGGCAATTTATGTCGATTTCATATGGATAATTTGTATGGGGGCTAGGTCTGAACATGGACCGATTCTCACCAATTTCAACAGCGTTCATCCCATGACCGACAAAAGCTGATATACCAAATTTCATCAAAATATATTCATATTTGCGACCTGCAGTTTGATTACAAGCTTTACATGGACACACAGACGGACGGACGGACGGACGGACGGACATTTTTAAATCAACTCAGAAAGTGATTCTGATTCGATCGGTATAATTAAAGATGGGTCTAGGTCAAAGATTTTTGGTTGTTACAAACAGCAGCACAAAGTCATTATACCCAAACCACATAGTGGTATAGGGTATAAAAATAAATAAAATAAAGAACTAAATAAATGAATGAGTTTCACATAATTTAATATAAAAGAATCAAATGCTAAAATTTTGATTAAAAAAAAAAAAAAGAGAAAAATGGTTGAAATAACATTGGTGTATTAAAAACAATAAGTGACAAATAATTTAAATTAGCATTGAAAAACTAGCAGTTATTTTGTTTTTGAACTGTATTGCGTTGTTGATTTTCTGTGTTTGATTTGGTAGTAAGTTCCAGAGATAAACGGCATTAAAGTAGAACTGCTATTCAGAAATTTTATTACGATATCTCATCGGTACAAGCTTTCTCCCTCTATTGGATCTTGCAAAGGTTAAGTGGTTGAAAAGGTATGATGGATCCTTCTAATATATAATTTTGTGTAATAGGACTAGCACCTTTAATTTTAAAATATTATCAAACGACATACCATATAGTCCTGTTGAAAATGAGGTAATGCGATCATGTCTGTTTAATCCATAAAAATTCCTTATAATACTATTGAAGGCCACATTTAGTTTTCTCTTACTAGTTGAGTCACACAAAGCAAAAATTTCACACCCGTATAATAAAACCGGCATTAGGTAAGATTTTGCAAGTATTATTCTTATATTTAATGGAGTGCAAGATTGAGTCGCCCAAAGCGTCCGAAGCATACCATACGTTCTCCCTACCACAACGTTTACATGATTGTTCCAACTAAGTGTGTCATTAAAAACAATACCCAGATTTTTTTATGAGGACACAATTTCAATTCTCTGATTGTTGAGAACAATATCAAAATCTAGATTATGACATAGAGTTTTCTTTTGCATGATGAGACATTTGGACTTGAGGGGACTCACATAAAGTCCTAGGGTTTCGGAAAAAATAATATGACCCCATTAACCCTTTTGGAATTGGGGTCACATATGACCCCAATCAAATAAAAGACAATTTATTCAAAAAATTCAAATATTTTGCAAATACTGTTGAATTTTTAAAAGCGTTAATTAAAATATTATAACGAAATATGTATATCTTCCGTCCAAAAATTTGGGATTAATCCGAGGACGTTAACCCATTATTTGCCAAGGTCAGCTTTTGTTTTTAAGATATTGCTAAATAAAGATTACCGAAAACGACTTTTTCTATTAAACTCGATGAAACTACTTTTTGGAATGTAAGAAATATAATTCAGTTAATTTTTCTTTTTATTTAACCCTTCAGTGCTCCTGGAATCATAATTATCCATTGTGATAAATATCTGGTGCAATTGTCTGCTTATGGCTCGCGAATATAAATTTAAACAACTTTTAGCCAATTTTATTATAAATTTATATTATTTTTAAAAACTATCTATATGTTTCCAAATAAAATAAGAAAAATTTTGAGCTATAACTCAACATTGTTAAATTAAACTTGACTTTGTACAGGAAGGATGTTGTTTTTTGTATGATTCTACTACTTGTATCTGGAGTAAAAACTGCTTTTCTTATTCATTATTTGTCAACATGTCATTAAAATCTTTAATGAATTTACCGCCTCTTTCAGCAGTATCGTTTACTACATATAAGTCCTTCCAGAAATTGTAATATTTTTTGAAATATTCATTAGATTGCCATATTGATGGAGGAAATAATAAAAATTCTGCAGAAATACTAAAACAGCTGAAAAAATGTTTAGTCTTCTGGGACACAAAATCGCATACTCCAATGATCTTAGAGAATTGTCTGATGATGAACTCTTAAAAGAAATCAAAGAGCAAAACCCAAATGTCACTGATATTAAAAGATTAAAAAAACGAAACAGCGAAACTAAGGAACTGACAAATGTCATAGTGACTTTTAATGTGTGTGATTTACAAAGAATTCTGTTGGGATATTTATCAACCCAAATAAAACCTTATATACCAAATCCTCTACGATGCTTTATGTGCTTCCAGTTTGGACACGTATCAGAAAGGTGCTCATCTGAAGTAAAAATTTGCCCACATTGTGGCAATACCGAACATACAAGTGTGGATAAGACTGGTCATCGTGAAAAATGTGACAAACCGGCAAAATGTGCAAATTGTCAACAACAACACAACAGCTTTTCTAAAGAGTGTGCTCTCTATAAAAAAGAATATGCAATTCAAAAAATAAAAATAACACAAAAAAAAACTATAGGAGAAGCACGAAAAGAATATGATAGACAAAACCAACTTCCAACAACATATTCTAATGTTGTAAAATCATGTAATTGCGAATGCAAATGCCAAGAGAGCGAGAACAAAAAACTCACCACTGCAAATAAACAACCAAATAATAATAATACAACACCAAAAACAAAGTCCCCTCCCTCCCCAGTTCGCCAAATTACAAAAACAGATGGATCAAAAATTGAGTTGTTACCTAAAAATTTATCAAAGAGAAAAAAACGTGAAATATTAAGCGCAGTAAAAAAGAAGAAAGAAAACTCAACAAACACATCATACGACCCAACTGGAAAAAAGGAAATGGATATAGATGACGACACATCCAGTTGTTCCAGCATTAGTGATGAGTAGTCAATATAAAATAATACAATGGAACTGCAACGGCTTTTTAAATCATTTTGATGAAATTAAACTTTTATTATCAAAATTCAATTGCCTTGCTATATGTATTCAAGAATCTAGATTTAAATACAATTATTATTCTAAACTTAAAAACTTCACTTGTTTCTTTAAAAATGTTTGCTCTAATACAAATGCCCACGGTGGTACTTGTATTTATCTCAATAATATGTTTGATGGTGAAGAATTACCTGTTATTTCACAACTCCAAGTTGTGGCTATAAAAATAAAATTCCCAATTAATTTCATTATTTGCTCCATATATCTTCCTGGTTCCGAAAATCTATCCAAAAATGACCTTGACAATTTAATATCACAATTCGACTTTCCATATCTCCTACTAGGTGATTTTAATTCTCATAACCATATTTGTGGATCAAAAAAAACCGACACAAGAGGAAATACTGTCGCATCTTTTATAGACGCAAATAATCTTAATATTTTAAATAACATAAACTGCGCAACACATTTTAGTTTTGCATATAAAACATTTAGCAATATAGATCTAAGCCTTATTTCTCCCAGCATTCAACATCTGTTTGAATGGAATATAAGTGACGATCTATATTCAAGCGATCACTACCCAATTATTATTTCAATAAATGGACACTCTCCAAACTTCGAACGAAGGTCTAGTTGGAATATAAAGCGTGCAAATTGGGAAAATTTTAATTGTAGTTTTACGGAAACTTTAGATAGTTTCAGTGACATAAATGTAACCGAAAAATATGTTACTACAACAATTTTAAACACGGCACATAAAGCAATACCACTTAGACAGACAAACCATACTAGAAATGAAGTCCCTTGGTGGAATGAAAACATTAAAATATTAATAAAACAAAGAAGAAAACTGTTAAAGCTATTTAAAGGGAATGCAAGCTCAGAAAACCTGGCTAAATTCCTCAAAACGAAATCGGAAGCACGCAGAACTATTAGAGAAAGTAAAAGAAAATCCTGGAATGATTTCTGCGATACTATAAACCTACGAACTTCATCATCTGAAGTTTTTAAAAAAATTCGATCTCTAAATGGGACCTCTAACTTTAATCAAATTACAGCACTAGAAAACAACAATATTTTACTGACAGATAGAAAAGATATCGCTAACTACTTAGCCAGTGGTTTTGCCCAAAATTCGTCTTCTATAAACTACTCAACTAATTTTAGACTTTACAGTAGCACAAATAATTTTCCTATTGAAGTATCAAACAATAACGAACCATATAATAACAGACTTACACTATCTGAACTAAAATCTGCCCTGAGATCATGTCATGGGACATCCCCGGGGCCAGATAATATTAGATATGAAATGATAAAAAACCTAGATGGAAAAGCTACACAATAACTTTTAGACTTTTATAACAATATTTGGGAAAAACAGGTGTTCCCAAGTAATTGGAAAAAAGCTATAGTAATCCCTATTTTAAAACCAGGGAAATACAGTACAAATAAAAACAACTACAGACCAATTTCACTTAAAAATTGCCTCTGCAAACTATTAGAAAGAATTACTAATATGAGACTGGTTTATTATTTCGAAAAATATAAACTCTTAAATGTCAACCAATCTGGTTTTAGAAAAAGTAGAGGAACAATTGATAACCTTGCGTTACTACACTCTGACATTATGGAAAGTTTTACTCAAAAAAAGCACTTAATAGCTGTATTTTTTGATCTTCGTAAAGCGTATGATTGTGTATGGAAACAATTAATTTTTAAGAAAATAAATTCGGCAGGAATACGGGGAACATGGCTGCTTTCATTTCAAATTTTTTATATGAGCGTGCGTTTTGTTGCAAACACAAAATCAAGTTATCATCTAATTGAAAACGGCGTCCCCCAGGGGTCCGTATTAAGCGTTACACTTTTCCTTCTGGCAATAGATGATATTTTAAATAACTGTCATAAAGATGTAAAGGCCTTACTATATGCAGACGACCTTGTTATTTACTGCCCGGGTAAAAAAGCCTCTGCTATAATTAATAAACTCCAAACAACTATTAAAAAACTTGAAAAATGGAATGATACAAGTGGTTTCCAATTTCATGATGAAAAGACTGTAGCAATACATTTTTCCAGACGTTATAAAGTGGTCTCCAACAATACAGCCTTGAAACTATACGGTAAAGATATAAAATTCGTAGCAGAACATACATTTTTAGGATTAACTTTTGACAAAAAACTAACATTTAAGACCCACATTATTATTTATTATTATTTATTAATAGATTTGTATAATTATAATTTAAAAATGTACATACAATTATTAATTTAGTTACAATCTATATTTGGTGTAGCGATATTGCTGTAAGCCAGATTGGCAATTAAAATTAATTTTTAATTTTATATTCTAATTTTACTTGATTTTTATAATTCAAATTCATTTAAAATAAGATTTCTGTATTTTATACATGATTCTAGATATTTGTATAACGATTCGAAATTTGAGCCATTTAATAAATTAATTACTTAATTTTTACTTAGAGTATTCAGACCAAAATAAATATATCTATATTCTCTATATACAGGACAAAAGCCGATGAAATGGAATGTATTTTCAGATTCCTGCATATTACAAATTGAGCATATACCATCTGTATTATTTTTGAAACATCGTGCATTGAGATTCAGTAAGCCACCTCTAGCCCTTATAATTAAACTCGAGAGGAAAATTCAGCAGTAAGTTTAGGTGTTGCAGTATAATCCAGTTGCGAGTAAAGATCGTGGAACTGTGAATTCGAAGCATTTAAAGCGAAATCATATTTGTCTTTTAATTTAAGTATGTTTATTATTTCGTCAGAATATACGCATAAAGGTTTGCTGTTATTTGGAGGACAAAACTGCAGTTGGTTACACAAACTGGACCACTCTTTTGCCCAGTAAACATTTAGCTCTATAACTTTTTCAGCTAATATTCGAGGAAGTCTATGGGGGTTTAGAGATAAAATTTTGTTTATATAGCCAAAATGGATTTTTAAAGTTGAAATAAATAAGGAATTGAGACCAGTTTCCAAGTATAACATGTAGTTGGGTGTAGTAGTTGGTAGGTATAACATTTTTTTAATAAAAAAACGGAATAATTTCTCAACATCATCATTTCTTTCATGTCCCCAAACTTGAGCAGCATAAAACATTATAGATTGAGAGCAAGCCTCAAAAATTCTTAGTTTATTTCTATTTGATATTTTTGGATTATTTATATATTTGGACCAGGTGGAATCAATGGCTATTTTGGAAGCAGAAAGCTTATTTTTAAGATGTTTTTTAAATGATAGGTTGTATGTTATATCCACACCAAGATACGTGTAGCTGTTCACAATTTCAATATTTTCATTTTCATAAAGCCATACTAAGTCAGATGAAATTCTTGGACCTTTCCGAAATATGACTACTTTTGATTTCGCCAAATTTACTTTTAGACTCCATAATTTACAATACCGAAGTAGAGCATCAATCATTTCCTGCAAACCACCGGGGGTGTCTGAGAGTATGACAATATCATCTGCGTATAGCAAAACTTTTATATTCATGTTGGCAATATGAAGTCCACCAGGTAAAATATCTGGGAGATCGTTAATGTATAAGGAAAACAAAACTGGACTCAGAATGCAACCTTGCTTTACTCCGCACTGTACTGGGAAATATTCAGAAAATGAAACTCCATCCCATATTCGGCTCACTGTGTTATCATATAACGATTCCAAGATTCTAATAATTTTTGATGATAGGCCTATGCACGATAGTTTGTAGAAAAGACTGTTTCTGGGTATCATATCGAATGCACACGAAAAATCAACAAAGAAAGCATAAGTATACTTATTGCTCAATTTATTCAAATTTACAATGTTGACAAGATTAAATATGTTGTCAATGGTAGAATAATCTTTTCTAAATCCAGCTTGAAACTCATTCAAAATATTATTATCTGATAGCCAATATGTAATTCGATTTAACAAGATGTTATTAAAAATTTTACAGATAGAGTCTATTAAAGATAGGCCTCTATAGTTTTTTGCTAAATTCGGATCGCCTTTTTTAAATAATGGTATCAAAATCGACTGCTTGAAAGATGCTGGTACTTTTTCCCAAAGGAAGATATTATTAAACACAATCAGTATTTCATTAAGGAGACAATGGGGAGCAAATTTATAAAATTCATATGGAATTCCATCTTGTCCTGGAGCTTTGTTTAATTTAAGATTTTTTATGACAGCATATAGCTCGCAGAATTCAAAAGGAGAGTCCAGTAGAGCATCGACAAAATAAGGCATACACCATCTTATTACATTGACATCATCACGAATTTGTAGAACCGATCCAAAGTGTGAAAAAAAGTCATCAGCACTTAGATTACCTTTTGATACAGGAGCACGAGTTTTTAAAGAGTTTGATAAATTCCACCAGTCTTTGCTACATTTTACTTTATCTAGTTTTTTTAATGTTACAATTGTAAAATTCCATCTTTTTTTCACTACATAATTTCAAATATTTCTTCCTCGAAGAAAAATAGCGTGATTTGTTTAGGGTTGTGTATTTTTTTCTATATTTTTTAAGATTTTTCAGCATAACTGCATGAAAACGGAAACAATTCCAGTCGTACCATTTTTGTTTAGGTTCATAAAAAGTTTTGTTCGATTTTTTAACATTGGCTTGCTTTATTTTAGTCGCTATTGATAAAACCATTTCATCCACCGTCTTGTTCATCTGAGGCAACTGATTATTTGAGAGAATACTAAGATTTCTGCTATATTGGGCACAATATTTATTATTCCAGTAGAGCTTTTGTAAAGAGGGATCAATATTTACAACATTTAAGCGAATTGGAATTTTAATTTTGAGGCATAAAGGCATATGATCCGAATATGGTTTTGTTGCTACCTTAAAATCATCAACATATTGTAAAAAATTGTACGAACAAATACCATAATCAATAACAGTGTTTCCCATTACTCCACAAAAGCTGTAATCCCCTTGAGCATCATTTACTGTTCTGCCATTTAGCACAATCCCTCCTATATCTTCAATTACAGTCAACAGTTGTCTTCCTTGAGCATTAAAAGTTTTATCCTTGGAACTTCTTAAATTGTTAACATGCGGCAAATCACGCAATATATTTTCATCCAAAAGTTGTTCTTCTCCTAAACGTGCATTCAAATCACCCATTATGCAAAATTTTGTAGGGCTAAGTTCTTGTAAGAATAGTTCAAACTTCTCCAGGTCTTTCTTCCAATTTGTGCAATTTAGATACTTTGGAATCAAATAAAATACATTCCCTTCAAATTTGGCAGATAAAAAGGTATTGCCGTGAATAATATTAAATTTTAATGCAAACTTTTTCTGAATTTCTCTTTTAAAACCATATAAACAACCACCACTTGCACGACCAGCTTTATGTGTTTTAGTTGCTGCAACCCAGTGTAGACAGTAATTTTGAAAAAAGGACGAAAAATATTTTTGCTTTTCAGATAATACATGGGTTTCAAACAAAAAAAAATATATCAAAATTATTTAAATAAGTTATAAAATTACCAAATTTTAAGGATTTTTCTAGGTTTGCTATATTATAAGCTATTTAAGACCCACATTCAGAACATTAAGGCTAAGGCTAACTCCAAGCTAAATATAATTAAAATGCTAAGATGCTCTCAATACGGATCTGATCCAAAAACCCTTCTTAGAATATTGTGCTCTATTGTTCTCCCAACTATAGACTACGCGTCAATAATATATTCATCTGCCACCAATACAGACTTAAAAACATTGGAACCAATCCTAAACACAGGAATAAGGCTTTCGATTGGAGCCTTTAGAACCAGTCCAGCTAAAAGCCTAAAAGTTATAGCCTCATGCTTGAGAAGATTAAAGTTCTTGCTCAACTACACACTTAAAATATTTTCGCTACAAAATCATCCGCTTAACGGAAAAATCACTGATACGACAAAAATTAACCAATTCCGACTTCAATCAAAAAACAAAAAATATATACCCTTTTACGTAACGGCTCATGAAGAATTCAACAAAGTTATTTCAAAATACACAATTAATACAAATAATATAGAAAACATAACGAACTCTCTTATACCACCTTGGAGCCTTTCAAATATTAATATAGATTTCTCCCTTGCATATATAAATAAACGAGATATGACATCTTTTGAAATTAAACAGAAATTCTTGGAATTAGTTAATATCAAATACTCAAATCATAGTCAGTTTTTTACTGACGGTTCTGTTATGAACGAGAAAGCTGGCTTTGCAGTTTTTGGTGAGAATATCGCCATATCAAAGCGTATTCATAATCTTTCCTCTATATATTCCAGTGAATTATTAGCAATTAAAACATGTCTAGAAAATCTTGAAAACGTTTTTAAAAAAACACTTATTATATCTGACAGTAAAAGCGCCCTAGAAGGACTACAAGATCCTTTTAACAACAACATGATTATACTACAAATACGAACATTAATAACTTCCTTAAATAATCATAAAATTACCCTATTATGGGTACCTAGCCACTTAAACATAGTGGAACTTTTGAGTCCAAAAATGCTAATGCCACCATTTCTTCGTCCAAATACCACAAATGCTGTTGCATTTGTTAATTCATTTATCAGTCGAACCAGCCGTATATGGAATAAACTCCCCACAGAGGTCTTTCCTGAGAGTTATAATCTAATAAAATTTAAGTCAAATATCCACAAACACTACCCCCTCTCTCCTCCTTCGCATAACCTATTTTCCTGAAGTCAACACATTACACTGCATTTGTAGGGGTCATCCCCTGAGTGTTGGTTAACGAAAAAAAATTCAAGAGGATCAAAAGTACTCATGAGTATATTTAAAATTTGTCATATAGTGTGGTGCTTCTTACTAAGGAAGAGGTCGCTGGTTGAAATTGATGGAGAAATTTTAAATCATATAATCTCAAAAATATAGCTAACACCTTCTTTGAATTTTGTTCATATCCGATATTATATTTCCGACCATCGGCTTTATTACCGTTATTGTTGTCTCAAAAGAGACTGCGGTTTTAAACCTTGTTTCTAAGATTAAAACCTGCTTGGCTATGGGTATTTTAACAGCTTCATTCGAGGTATCTTTACCTTATGATTTATTTCTATAGCGGATACCGTGTCTGGATACATATTTTCATATTTTCTAGCGTTAAGATTTTTATAAATCTTTTGCAATGTCACAGCCACGTCATAAAAATCTTTGGATATGACGATCTTCCTCCCTTATAAAGATTATGTGCAACATTTGTTCCACAACGGCTGAGTAAGCAACTTTTCTTTGCCGAAATTGATACTTTTTCAAGTGAATTTAGTCGGTATGGTCCTTTTAAAAGAGCTGATTTTAACGTTACGCCATTGGCTTTGGCTTATTTTTGTAAAATACTGGGAAAATTGGTAGGTACCAGACGCGTTTTTCATTTTGATTGAAATTGCTTAGTTTTGTAAACATAACTAAGATCAATAAAGAAAGGTCCGAAACACACATTATGTCTTCCACTACACTTAAACGATGAAATGCCTCTCCTTTGCATAGTTCTAATCTGACCAGCAAACTCAACCGCACTAAAAAAAACTACAGTTACACCATAGGGACCAATCTTAGTTTAAGTTAGGCAAAAAGTTTAAGGGGGGGGTAAGGTTTTAAAATTGAAAAAAGGCGTATTTTCATAATTTTTTTGTTAAGATACGAATAATGTTGGATTATATATTTCATATACGCGTTATAGCATAACATTTGAGGAATCTTTGAAAAAATTTTCAATTAAAAAATTTAATAAATAAGTCCGTTACAGCGAAACTCGGGAGGCGTTGTTGTTTTGCGGTGAACATCATAACTCGTTACCGGATCATGTGAAATAAAAAAATGAAAATGCGTTTAAAAGGCGACTTGTTTTTGAGACAGTGACGAAGAGTTTCTTCATTTTTTTCTTTTTTTTTCAGCATTTTGAAGTGAAAAACACGATTTTTGCTATAAAATTTCGGGAATTTGTTGTTAAAAAAAATGCGAAGAAAGTGGAAAATAAAAAAGCTCTTCGTGGTTACTTGCTGATTTATGTGTAGAAATAGTTTGCTACTTAAAAAGGGGCGCCAAATGGTCCGCGACGCAAAAAATGCTGGATTTTTATTTTTATTTTTTTTTAAGCCTAGTTCCGCGAAGCCGACTGGCTCGTCTGCAGATTCTAATTTTGGGTCCAGGGACAAGCCGAATTTAGCTAGTTTTTTCAGTGACAGACCAAAGGCTCTGGCGGGAATCGAACCCACGACCCCCGCATGATAGGCGAGCACGCTAAAAATATGGACGCTGGAAAATATGTTTTAAATTTTGTGCCAGTGTAATATAATATATGTTAATTCGTAACTAAAAAAGGAAAAAAGGAACATCAATAGTCTAAATCAAACTTAATAATACATTCATAGAAATGGCACATCTTTTTTGCTGGCAGGGCTGACTCGACCTGTGTGATTAGCCATGAAAAAAGCCCAATTCACCGAAAATCACTAACGGCTTGGAAAGAAAGAAAACGAAGATTAAGAAGTAGAACGGGAATTGCTGTATCACTAGAAGTGAACACTCAGGCGGAAACAAAACGGTGGCGAAATATATTGCAAAGAATATTAGCTTGCATGAGGTATTTACTTATGCAAAATCTTCCTTTACGTAGGCATATTGAAAAACTAGCACTTCAAGGTGACACACACGTAGGAAACCTGTTATATTTACTTAGACTTGTAGCTCATTTTGATCCACTACTAGCAAATCATCTTAAAAATGCCACAGAAGCTCCAAAAACTATCTCGTATTTGTCACCGCAGATGCAAAATGAATTAATTCATCATCTGGCATCTACAGTTAGAAGTCAGCAAATATATGATATCAAAAGAAATAAATATTATGGAGTTTTGTTTGATTCAACTCCTGATATCGTTCATCGAGAACAAATGTCCCAAGTCGTTAGGTATGTAGATGTTGATTTTATCAATAAAAAAGTTTCCATCAAATAACCTTTTTTGGACTTTTTTGAAATACATGCTAAAGATGCAGCCTCGATCGGAAATACAATTTTAGAGAAATTAAATTCCGATGAAATTTCATTAACAAACTGCAGGTCAAATATCTGGGTTTCAACAAAGACCAATGGAAAACAAGTAAGAAAATTATAGTCGGTCTAGACCGACTATACGATACCCTATACCATGCGTTTAGAAACCCTATCTCTTCGGTCCAACTAATTGGATATAGAAAATAAGCACAAACCAAATTTGAGTGCCATTGTTATTAATTTTTTTGGCTGCAGATATGAAAAAGTTCATATCGGATGCTATATTTATATGGGGACTAGGTCCGAAAATGGACCGATCCTGATCATGTTTGGTAAAGTCTCTTGTATTTTGCAAAAATATATACAAACAAAATATGGGAAGAATCAGTGCAATATTTTTGTTTTTTAATTGATTTAAGTGAAGATCGGGAAGCAGCTCTATATGGGGCCAAAGGTATCCTTTTTGGACTACTCATTAATGTATGTAATGAACGCATATAAACCCAATTTGAGTAAGATCTATATGACAATTTGGATCTTATGACAATTTATGTCGATTTCATAGGGGTAATTTGTATGGGGGCTAGGTCTGAACATGGACCGATTCCCACCAATTTCAATAGTGTTCATCCCATGGCCGATAGAAGCTTATATACCAAATTTCATCAAAATATATTCATATTTGCGACCTGCAGTTTGATTACAAGGTTTACATGGACACACAGACAGACGGATGGACGGACGGACGGACGGACGGACGGACGGAAGCAATTCTGATTCGATCGGTATAATTAAAGATGGGTCTAGGTCAAATACTTTTGGTTGTTACAAACAATAGCACAGAGTCATTATACCCAAACCACATAGTGGTATAGGGTATAAAAATCATAGAGCATTATATGTAAATTTTGATAACCATTCATTGAATTTAGTAGGAGTTACTGCAGCTAAACAAAATCCAATCGTTTTGGAATAATTGAAAACATATATCGCACCTGTACCTCTAAAGTGAGTCAACTCAAAATTTTCCAATTTTCACTTTTTGCAAGAAACCGATACACGGTGGTCATACCTATCTACGTAAAAATATTACATCGGTTTTTCTAGTCTTTCGCAAAAAAAAAAATATAGTTGCAGCCCTCTTTGTGTTATAAGAGTAGCTGCTTTAGAATCCACTAAAAAGACATATTTTGAGTTGCACCCAAAAAACTGTATATACTTTTTATTCGCAATTATTTAAAACGAAACAACCGTTTTAAAATTTTATAGTAAACTAGCTGTTTCTACCCGGTCTTGCCCGGGATAAAAAGGCCTTTGACTTGAAAAATGGTTCACTATGCCTACCGGGCGCTGAGTACTTAGTTCCCAATTAACAAATTTCCCAATAAAATGAACTTTCTCCCCAAAAAATTTTATGCGCAGTAAATTAATTTTTTATTTCAATTAAAAATTTTTTGATTTTTTAATTTAGAAGAAGCAAAAATGCTTCAAAAATAAGATGCGAAACCGGTTTAAGTTTTTTTTTTTTTTCAGTTTATTTATAAACATCAAATATAACAGAATGGTTCGCAAATTAAAGGAATCAGAACTTATAAAAATTGAATTACTTCATTCAATAAGTGATCATCATTGAGCAGAGACGTCAAATTCAAGTTTCAGAACTGAAAGACTAATGCGACGTTTAACATTGTCTCGCAAGGTTTCTTTAAGCAACTGCTTATAGTATATGTGTGGCCTATTTTGATCAATAGGTAATTGTTTCACATACGTAGATAAAATTTATCATACGAGATTTCACTAAGCTGTGTTCCGCGAGCGAGTCGCGTCCGCTTCCGCGCATTTGGCAACTTATTTTAGTCGCCAAAATATATTTTTTAGATCATTGCGAATTTTAGCTGAGCTGTGTTCCGCGAGCGCGTCGCGTCCGCGTCCGCTTCCGCGCTCCGTGCGCCTCGCGCCGCTTCCTCGCTGCTACTACCCATGCTGCCGCTTAGTTCTCGTTAACTTATTTTAATTCCTAAAACATATTTTTTAGAGCATTGCGATATTTAAGCTGAGCTGTGTTCCGAGAGCGCGTCGTGTCCGCATCCGTCGCGTCCGCGTTCGCGAGCCGCTTCCGCGCCTTTGGCAGCCACACCTGTGCTGCCGCGCAGCTGTTGCCAACTTATTTTAATTGTCAAAATATATTTTTCAGATCGTTCCGATATTCTAGCTAAGCTGTATTCTCCGTGCGCGTAGCTTCCGCGCAACGAAATGATGCTATTGAAAATAATACTCATTTTAGGACATATATTGAGAGCAGTATGCAAATGTTCACTAAAATAAATATTTAACAAAATTCATTAAATAAAAATATGCAAAAATTTAAGAATGAATTTGGGGAGTAAGTTCGTTTTTTATTTCGATTAAAAAAAAATGGGGAATTTGTTCATTTCTTTTGGGAACCTTTTTTTTAAGTTTGGGGAATTTGTTCACCGTGTAGCTATTTCCGTGTAAACCAAATTTCAGAGAAATCCGTTGAAAAGTACAAATTTGTATAGGGAAGAAATATACCACACAACAAAATATGAATTTTATATGAAAATTGGGCGTAAAAGTAGGCGTGGTCGGTAAAAATCATATGGCGACCTTCCCTGGAATATGTACTAAATTTCGGAGAAAGCCATTGAAAAATAAAAGTTTGTATAGCAATCAAATAAAGAAACAAATAAAAGGAAATAAATAAGTTTTATATGCATAGAAGTTGGCGCAAAGTAGGCATGGCCTGTAAGAAGCATATGGTGACCTTCCCTGTAGTATAGAGATCGTGTGACCAAATTTTAGACTTCTCTTGAAAAATAAAAATTTCGATAGTGAACAAATATACCAAAAAACAGAAAATTAATTTTGTATAAAAAGTGGGCGTAGAAGTAGGCAAGAATCATATTGCGACCTCTCTGGAGTAGAGAGATCGTGTGTAGCAAATTTCAGAGAAATCCGTTTAAAAAAAATTGTGTAGCGAACAAATGTACCAAAAAAACAGAAAGTGAATTGTATACAAAAAGTGGGCGTAATAGTAGGCGTGACCGGTACGAAGAATATGTCGACTTTCCCTGGAGGAGAGAGATCGTGTTTACCAAATTTCAGAGAAATCGGTTGAAAAATAAAAATTTGTATAGCGAACAAATATACCAAAAAACAAAATGAATTGTATACAAAAAGTGGGCGTTAAAGTAGGCGTGGCCGGTACGAAGCATATGGCGACCTTTGGTGGAGTACAGAGGTCGTGTGTACCAAATTTCAGAGAATTCCGTTGAAAAACAAAAATTTGTATAGCAAACAAATAAACCAAAAAGCAGAAAACGAATTGTATACAAAAAGTGGGCGTAAAAGTAGGTGTGGCCGCAAGAATCACCCGGTGACCTGGCCTGGGGTACAAAGATCGTGTGCACCAAATTTCAGAGAAATGCGTTGAAAAATAAAAATTTGTATAGCGAACAAATATACCAAAAAGCAGAAAATGAATTGTGTATAAAAAAATGGGCGTAAAAGTAGGCGTGGTCGATAAAAAGTATATGGCGACCTTAGCTGGAGTACAGGGATCGTGTGTACCGAATTTCAGAGAAATCTGTTAACAAATAAAATTTGTATAGTGAACAAATATGAATAAAACAGAAAATGAATTTTACATAAAAAGTGGGCGTAAAAGTAGGCGTGGCCGGTAAAAAGTATATGGCGACCTTTCCTGGGGTATAGAGATCGTGTGTACAAAATTTCAGGAAAATCCGTTGAAAAATAAAAATTTGTATAGCGGTCAAACAAACAAACAAACAAACAAACAAACAGAAAATGAATTTTATATATATAGATACCACTATGTGGTTTGGGTATAATGACTTTGTGCTGCTGTTTGTAACAACCAAAAATATTTGACCTAGACCCATCTTTAATTATATCGATCGGATCAGAATCACTTTTTGAGTTGATTTAACAATGTCCGTCCGTCCGTCCGTCCGTCTGTGTGTCCATGTAAAGCTTGTAATCAAACTGCAGGTCGCAAATATGAATCTATTTTGATGAAATTTGGTACGTAAGCTTTCATCGGCTATGGGATGAACGCTATTGAAATTGGTGAGAATCGGTCCATGTTCAGACCTAGCCCCCATACAAATTACCCCTATGAAATCGACATAAATTGCCATAAGATCCAAATTGACATATAGATCTTACTCAAATTGGGTTTCTATGCGTTCATTACATCCACTAATGAGTAGTCCAAAAATGATCCCTTTGGCCCCATATAGAGCTGCTTCCCGAACTTCACTTAAATCTATTAAAAAACAAAAATGTTGCACTAATTCTTCTCAAATTTTGTTTGTATATATATTTTTGCAAAATACAAAAGACTTTACCAAACATGATCAGGATCGGTCCATTTTTAGACCTAGTACCCATATAGATATAGCATCCGATATGAACTTTTTCATATCTGCAGCCATAAAAATTAATAAAAATCCCACTCAAATTTGGTTTTTGCTTATTTTCTATGTCCAGTTAGTTGGGCCTAAGAGATAGGGTTTCTAAACGCATGGTATAGGGTATCGTATAGTCGGTCTAGACCGACTATAATTTTCTTACTTGTTTTAAATGTGGATGATTTTGTGGAAGAAATATGTACAGGATTGCTAAACTTGAGAAACCATGACTTTTTAGTCGAAGAGCAATGGTCATTCTTCAAGGACTTGAAGATGCATTTGAAGTCTGCTGAATTCGTTATTTCATATGATCTCGCAGAAAACTATAAATATGTTCTTCAGGATGCCATACAAGAATTCCACTTCAATAACGACCAAGCAACTATATTCACAGTAGTTATTTACAACATGAAAGATGAAAAACTGGAACACAAAAGTATGGCAATCATATCCGACGATTTAAAACATGATACCGTTGCAGTTTATGAGTACCAGAAGAGAATACTAAAATTTCTAAAATCTAAATTTACAGTAAAGAAGGTATACTACGTTTCGGACGGAGCTCGTCTACATTTTAAAAACAAAAGTAGCTTGGCAAATCTTATGCCCCATGAAAAAGATTTTGGAATGCCAGCTGAGTGGCATTTTCATCCTACTGTTCATGGTAAAGGAGCATCTGATGGTATTGGAGCAAACCTTAAAAGAAATGCAGCGAAGTATAGCCTCCAGTGCTCTCATCAAGATCGCATCTTAGATGCGACTGCTTTATTCCATTGGGTAAAGAGTTATTGTAAAGAAACTAAAATAGTTTTTAGTAGCAAAGAGGATCATCAGGAAACATTCAAAACGCTGAAGAGCAGATTCGATGCTGCGGTAACAATCGATGGCACCGCTCAATACCATGCTTTTATACCGCTTGTCGATGGAAGACTCAAGTTGAAAAAATTTTCTGCCTCTATTCAATGCGATTTCTTTCCAAAGCCAACAATTAAACCATCAGCGAAATCAACAGCAGAACCTAGCCAAGAAAGGACTGACAAAAAACGCAGTAAACAAAGGCGACAAAAAAGCTGGATGAAAGACTGGGTATTTAAAAATTTACAAGACTTAAATACTTCATCAGCTACAATAAATTAAGTATAAAAATAGTTATGATATAAATGGATCTAATGCAATTAAGATTAAAATTTAATAAATTATTTATCTTTTTATTTTAAATATTATTACTATACATTAATTTAATTATTATTAAAAATAAAAAAAAATAATATGTGTAGTAGAAAAAATGTTTCATATAGAAACAACCTATTCAATTAAAATATAACAATTATCACAATGTTCAATAAATCGCTGATGAAGGCTGAAATGCCAGAAACCGGTCCGATTAAGAATACAGTGCAGTTATGAATTTTTGAAATATATGCTTTCTTCTTCTTTACCACGCACCATTTAAATAAATAATAATAATTTTTCAACATTTCTATAGAAAAAAAAACGATTTTTTTCCTGAGGTTAACATATTCTGGGTATTACAGTATTGAGGGTATAAAATTTTAGTTAGGTATGTTATATACCTTCGGAAAGTGTAGTTTGTCTAGTTTCTCAGTTTAAGTTTTATTTGTAAGGTTTAAGACATAAATAGGAAAAAATTCAAAATAGTGCATTTGTGAAAAATTGAAAAACCGTTGTCTTGAGTAACAAAACATTTATTTTGATAGATATCCCACTCCCATCCCACTAAGCGACCAAAAAGCTCTTAAAGGAAAAATCCTAAGCTTTCTTATGAAAAAAAAAATGCTTTTTTTGGGAAAAAATGCAAAAAATGCTTTAATTTAGCAAAAAAAGTCTAAAAAAATTTTTTTTTTTTAAGTATTTTTTTCCGAAATATTGAAGAAATAGCTATCTAAACTCTTTGGGAGAAAATTTTCTAAGAACAATAGCTAATAAGTTACATTGATGAGAAAAAACACCTGTTTGGCCAAAATGTCAAATTTTGATCCCCTCTAACTCAGAGAGATCTGGACCGATCTTGTTGAAAAATTGTACCTAAACTACTATTTAATAGGACTAACCTTGGTGCAAATTTCATCCCGATCGGAAGATATCGGTTTCAAAAGTTGGTGCACTTGACATGAAATCCCCCATATATAAATAACATTCTCATCAAATTGCGTTTATTTATGTAACAATTTTTATGTTCGCAATTCTTAAATATCATTTGAGGTTTTCTAAAATTCATTGAATTTAAATTAATGTTTTCTGTAGTCCGATTCTATAAATTTCAACGATCCGACAGCCGCAAAATATATCGACAGCTATTGTTGTTTGCACTAAGGATTAATTAATTCACTAAGTACATACATCTTAACGACAATCGACAAATCTATTTTTCTATTTATTTAAATTGTAAACGAGCGGCATCTCTGTCAAAATAAGCGAGAAACACAAAAAAGAATAGAAAAAAACACATTACTTCGTGTTTGACAGGATGATTTTACGTTTATGTTCAATATCTTTATTTTTACTAATATTTCTGTTTATTCTTATGTATTAAAAGAATTTATGAATAAACTTTGCATTCAAGATTTTTTTTAATATTTTTCTTCTCTCAAACCTCTATAACTAGAGTTCTAATTAACGTAGGCTGTTGACATAGGTCTAAGAACACTCAGAGGATGAAGCTCCTTCTTTTGAGCTATTAACTGCTTAAATTCGTTGGGTTTGAGGAAAGTTATGCGTAGAGAATCAACTTTAATTTTACTGTACGTTAACTTATCTTGGCATATTTTGGCATTACTGTACGTTAACTTCTCTTGGCAAATTCGTTGGGTTTGAGGAAAGTTATGCGTGGATAATCAACTTTACTTTTACTGTACGTTAACTTATCTTGGCATATTTTGGCATTACTGTACGTTAACTTCTCTTGGCAAAAAATCAATATAATATAATATAATGCTGCGGAGCAGCAGGGGTCCTCTAGTTAAATATTAATTCATTTATAATAATATTAAATTTCATTTCTCTTAATATATTTTTTTTTTTTATACAATGTGATTTTTTAAAATATCCAATTTTTTTCATTCATATGGAGAATATGTAGTTGAAATGATTTTCTAAGAGTATATATGTGTATTTCTCCGAGTGATTTTTTAAGATTTGCATAAATTTGTTTTATAAATATGTAAACAATCTTCAAACACAAACAAAATGTTTTTTTAAAATCCAAAATGGGAAAATTATTAAATTCATTTTTAAAAGTAAGAAATTAAAATTTTCTAAGAAATATATATATGTACTATTTTACAAACAAATTTTTTGCTTAAGTGCTTTTGTAATACTCACAAGGCTCTTATGTGACACTGTGAGTATTTGACCAAATTTCCGTATATGTTAAAAATGTTTTAAAATCATTTTGCATTTAATATTACAACAAAAAAAAATTTACAAAATCAAAATATATCAAAATTACACCTTATATCGTATAAGGAGCTTTTAAACACAGGGGTCTAATCGTCGCATTCGTGATCGAGTGAACTTGATTGGAATTTTTCATTTTGAAATCACAGCATTTGTTATCATGGTTTTCGTTATCAATCGTAAACAAATGTGTTTAACGCGCAACAAAATTGTGATACTCAAGTCGATATTATTTTTTTTTGAAATTTTTTGGTGCTTGCGGGGCTCCCATTTGTAACTATCTATAAGAAATTACTGTTTAGTTTCCGAACATTAAAAAAAAATTTTATTTTATGTGCTAAAATTTAAAATATAAGTACAGCGTTACACATTCACCGAATCAGTAAATCATAAAGATAGGTAAGGAGGTATAAAGTCAAGTAAGGGAAAAGAAGGGAAAGGAAGGGAACGTAAGTTAAGGTAAGTTAAGGTACGGCAATGTAAGGTAAAATAGGGTAGGGTAAGGTTATTTAATTTAAATTTAGAATTATATGGGACTAAGATATATATCCAACGACATCTTACCAGGCCTGACAGGTCTTAGGGGGATAAGCTGGAAAACACTCAGGAAATTTGCTGATGAAACCGAATTTCTAATTTAGTAGAGGGGTAGAAAACCGGATGAACGTAGAGATATAGAGCGCACAAAAAGCCGACCTACCGGCTTAGGTGTATATCCGGACACAACGGATATGAGCTATTTATATAATTTAATTTCAAAGTTTTAGTGGAAACACTGACATAGAGGTGGGTGGATAACGATAAAACAACAGAAAAAGTTTATCTGAGTTGATCGGTAAAAAAAAAAGTTTGTCTCAGTTGACAGTTTCCAACTTAACCACAATAACATAATACCTACTAATAATTTGTAGTGTATAAATACCAACGTTTTTTATATAAAAACCACAAAAACACATAAACTGACGTGTGGTCACTGTAATAATGATGTTATTTTTTTAGCTTAGCTTTTTTCGTTTTTCCATTAACAAGGAAATGTCAACGTTGACAAACAATTAAAGTAACAACAACAAATACAAAGCATACGCTAAAAATTCATAATATTTGTTATTGAAAACATATATAAGATTGTTAAATAGGAGGAAAATGTCAATTATTTAACAATAGCATTAAACGCAAAAATGTTTAATTTTAAACTCAATGTTTATGGGTTCGAATGAAATCATTAAAAAAAAAAAACGTTATGACATCATATTATATTGAATAAGTAATACTGTAAAAAATCAATGATGACAAGTTGCTTTAATTATGGTTTAGCTGAGATACAGAGTCAGTCTGTCTGGTCATTTAAGATAATTACTGTAAGATATTTGTAACATTTCATTACATATAGGAAATTTCCTCAAACGATCTTTAATAATTGTAATTAATAACTTATTTTGTAATAGATAAATTTCTACGAACTGAAAATTTGTTTATCTGATAATAATTAAAAGCAATTTAAAGAAAAAAAAAACTCTAAATACGTAGCTTTTCAAAAATTTTAAAAATTATTTTAATCAAAATTTAACAATATTATCACAACGTGTCAATAATTTTTTATGTGCAAACATCTATACACGCAGGGGGGTAAATTTCTATTTCACAATATAATCACAAAAACAGCGTAACATGTGAGCCGTAAGACAAAATCGGTATGATTGTATTGGTGAAAAAGTTATGATATGTAATAACCTTTCTGAAAATGAAAAATTAAAAATGAAAAACGAAAACTGAAAAATGAAAACTGAAAAATAAAAAATTAAAAATAAAAACTGAAAAATGAAAAGCGAAAAATAAAAAATTAAAAATAAAAAGGAAAAATAAAAATCGAAAAATGAACAAGTAAGAGCGTTAAATTCGGCTGTGCCGAATCTTTGATACCCTCCACCTCGGTTTGAGTATTGATAATAAGTGTAAACAAAATATTGGAAAAATAGGCATGCGTTTCCTATATGTATCCGTTTCCGGTTATATGACATAACTTTTCGTTAAATTTAGTTTTTGGTAATTAAATAGCTCGCCCTAACCTCCATTGCAAAGGTAATAGTTGTGTAGGGTGTCATATGCATTAAATCGTGCTAATTGGAGATGGCTGTATAGTTTCTTTTAACTGGCAAAATATTTTTTCATTGCGTCCATGTAGGTCGGATGGAGTAACAAATTAGGGATGCCGAACGCAAAAAACCAAATATCGCAAAAATTTTAAATAAAATAATTTGTTATCTTTATTTTCTGAAGAACTTCAGATATTCATCCAAAAAAAATTGGGAAAATTTATATATAAATAACATTCTCATCATTGCGTTTATTTATGTAACAATTTTTATGGTCGCAATTCTTAAATATCATTTGAGGTTTTCTAAAATTCATTGAATTTAAATTTATGTTTTGTGTAGTCCGATTCTATAAATTTCAACGATCCGACAATCGCAAAATATATCGACAGCTATTGTTGTTTGCACTAAGGATTAAGTGATTCACTAAGTACAGACATCTTAACGACAGTCGACAAATCTATTTTTCTATTTATTTAAATTGTAAACGAGTGGCATCTCTGTCAAAATAAGCGAAAACACAACGAATAGAAAACAAGTAAGAAAATTATAGTCGGTCTAGACCGACTATATGATACCCTATACCATGCGTTTAGAAACCCTATATCTTAGGCCCAACTAACTGGACATACAAAATAAGCAAAAACCAAATTTGAGTGGGATTTTTATTAATTTTTTTGGTTTCTGATATGAAAAAGTTCATATCGGATGCTATAGCCATATGGGGACTAGGTCCAAAAATGGACCGATCCTGATCATATTTGGTAAAGTCTCTTGTATTTTGCAAAAATATATACAAACGAAATTTGAGAAGAATCAGTGCAATATTTTTGTTTTTTAATAGATTTAAATGAAGATCGGGAAGCAGCTCTATATGGGGTCAAAGGGGTCGTTTTTGGACTACTCATTAGTGGATGTAATGAACGCATACAAACCCAATTTGAGTAAGATCTATATGACAATTTAGATCTTATGGCAATTTATGTCGATTTCATATGGGTAATTTGTATGGGGGCTAGGTCTGAACATGGACCGATTTTCACCAATTTCAATAGCGTTCATCCCATGGCCGATAGAAGCTTATATACCAAATTTCATCAAAATATATTCATATTTGCGACCTGCAGTTTGATTACAAGCTTTACATGGACACACAGACGGACGGACGGACGGACGGACGGACATTATTAAATCAACTTAGAAAGTGATTCTGATTCGATCGGTATAATTAAAGATGGGTCTACGTCAAATATTTTTGGTTGTTACAAACAGCAGCACAAAGTCATTATACCCAAACCACATAGTGGTATAGGGTATAATAAACAAGTAAGAAAATTATAGTCGGTCTAGACCGACTATACGATACCCTATACCATGCGTTTAGAAACCCTATCTCTTAGACCCAACTAACTGGACATAGAAAATAAGCAAAAACCAAATTTGATTGGGATTTTTATTAATTTTTTTGGCTGCAGATATGAAAAAGTTCATATCGGATGCTATATCTATATGGGGACTAGGTCCAAAAATGGACCGATCCTGATCATGTTTGGAAAAGTCTCTTGTATTTTGCAAAAATATATACAAACCAAATCTGAGAAGAATCAGTGCAATATTTTTGTTTTTTAATAGATTTAAGTGAAGATCGGGAAGCAGCCCTATATGGGGCCAAAGGGATCATTTTTGGACTACTTATTAATGGATGTAATGAACGCATATAAACCCAATTTGAGTAAGATCTATATGACAATTTGGATCTTATGGCAATTTATGTCGATTTCATAGGGGTAATTTGTATGGGGGCTAGGTCTGAACATGGACCGATTCTCACCAATTTCAATAGCGTTCATCCCATGGCCGACAAAAGCTCATATGCCAAATTTCATCAAAATATATTCATATTTACGACCTGCAGTTTGATTACAAGCTTTACATGGACACACAGACGGACGGACGGACGGACGGACGGACGGACGGACGGACATTGTTAAATCAACTCAAAAAATGATTCTGATTCGATCGGTATAATTAAAGATGGGTCTAGGTCAAATATTTTTGGTTGTTACAAACAGCAGCACAAAGTCATTATACCCAAACCACATAGTGGTATAGGGTATAAAAAACATTGTATAATATATATTGTATTAAAAATGTCGGAACCAATATGTAAAATGGACCATTTTTGTAATGTTTGTGGACGTTTCATAGCAAGCGATGAAAAATGTAGCAATGCGAGTGATTTTTTTTTTTTTTTGGAAGCCTATAAACAATATTTCTCGCAAGAGTTTATCACTGACGTAAACTATGCCCCTAAAAAAGTTTGCTTTAATTGCTATTCAACTCTTATGCAATGGAAAAGTGAAAAGAAGAAGGCTATGCTTTTTGGTATACCAATGATGTGGTTAGACAACAGCCCGCATCAAGAAGAAAATTGCTACGGATGTATCAACTACCATAAAACTTTGAATAGAAGAAGGGCAAAGAATAAAACTTATGTAGCAGTGCCAAGTGTCCAATTACCATTTCCGCACTAAGATTTCGTTCCAGTACCAACACACCGAAGTATTGATCTTCAAACAGATATCAGTACTACAACCGCCGCTGCTACATCCATGGATTTCTTCTCAGAATACGACCCTAGTGAAGGTACATCCTATGAAACATCAAAGCACCCAATCCTAGTCACACAAAACCAATTGGATGGAATTGTTGCAGATTTTTGTTTGACTCAGAAAAAATCAGAACTACTGGCTTCATTTTTGAAAGGAAATAATTTGCAGGCGAAAGGTACCAAAGCTACCAACGTACCAAATTATCAACCTTTCTGATGATGATGACGATGACCAAGATATTAGAGAGAGCAGTGATGTTGATCCACAGCCGCCTGCTAAACACGAAGTGGCCAAATCACTAATTTAATTTATTTAATTTTTTTACTTAAAACTTTTCACAACCTACATTTCAAAAATATATTTTTTTTCCATATTTTTATAATTTCTTTTTCAATGTTTCTTCAAAACCAACACTGAACAAAATTGGTACATAAAAAATGAGAAGTAAATTAATATTAAGCTGGAAAACGCAAGTTGTTTTATTATTATTGTTTTCTTTTCAAATGAAATTTATTGAAGAAACTGAGAAGCATATTATAGGTCAAACAGAAAGCAAAACAAGTAAGAAAATTATAGTCGGTCTAGACCGACTATACGATACCCTATACCATGCGTTTAGAAACCCTATCTCTTAGGCCCAACTAACTGGACATAGAAAATAAGCAAAAACCAAATTTGAGTGGTATTTTTATTAATTTATTTGGCTGCAGATATGAAAAAGTTCATATCGGATGCTATAACTATATGGGGACTAGGTCTAAAAATGGACCGATCCTGATCATGTTTGGTAAAGTCTCTTGTATTTTGCAAAAATATATACAAACAAAATTTGAGAAGAATCAGTGCAATATATTTGTTTTTTAATAGATTTAAGTGAAGATCGGGAAGCAGCTCTATATCGGGCCAAAGGGATCATTTTTGGACTACTCAATAGTGGATGTAATGAATGTATAGAAACCCAATTTGAGGAAGATCTATATGACAATTTGGATCTTATGGCAATTTATGTCGATTTCATAGGGCTAATTTGTAAGGGGGCTAGGTCTGAACATGGACTGATTCTCACCAATTTCAATAGCGTTCATCTCATGGCCGACAAAAGCTTATATACCACATTTCATCAAAATATATTCATATTTGCGACCTGCAGTTTGATTAAAATGTTTACATGGACACACAGACGGACGGACAGACGGACGGACGGACATTGTTAAATCAACTCAAAAAGTGATTCTGATTCGATCGGTATAATTAAAGATGGGTCTAGGTCAAATATTTTTGGCTGTTACAAACAGCAGCACAAAGTCATTATACCCAAACCACATAGTGGTATAGGGTATAATGAGAAGTAAATTAATATTAAGCTGGAAAACGCAAGTTGTTTTATTATTATTGCTTTCTTTTCAAATGAAATTTATTGACGAAACTGAGAAGCATATTATAGGTCAAACAGAAAGCAAAAAAAACTTAGTTTATTGGAAAATATTTTCAAAAATCTTGAAAAAAAATAATTTTTCCAACATTTTGCTTCATAAGGACTACAAAAATTTGTTAAGTCTATTTTTTACAAAATTTTAATTGTTGCACAGGTCTCTAGCAATAACTTGGCTTTTACAGATTGAAAAAATATCAATTAGTCGACGAGTTATTCGAACTAACATAAACAAACGCCGCGATACGGGTCTTCTAATTTAGCCTCTATTTTCACCCCTCACTCTTAGAATCGGGCTAACTTTTTCTAACCTGAATTTCTTCCACAGTGTTATTTGAGGAAATGGTTAGAAGAAGTGCCAAAGCTGGAGTCCCATTACCATCGTCAATATACAAATAAGCTTTACTTTCAATCTGATTTTAAATCGTACAAATATGTATATGAAGTCTATTCCAAAGATTGGGAGTCAAACTAAAAACAGAGAATCTCTCCCATATCCAAATTTTATAGAAGTTTTAAAAAAACATAATTATTTTCTTTTTAAACTCAAAAATGATATGTGTGACTCTTGTATATCATATGAATCAAGAAATTTATCACAGGATCAGTATGATAGCCACATAAAAGAAATAGAGAACACGAGAAAAGTAAAACTTAATGATATAGAGAGTGCTAAGATGGATTTATGCTTACTGCTTTGTATAGACATGCAAGCAGTAAAACTTATGCCACAGTCAAACGCAAATGCTTCGTATTACAAAATGAAATTCCAAATTCACATCTTTACTATTTATAATGTCATCACTCATTAATCCGACAACTATGTCTGGGATGAGACTGAAGGAACTATTGTTGCATATACTTTCGCAACAATTGTAATAAAACATTTACGAAACGCAATCCTTCATACGCCAAATATTCATCATTATGTTATATATTCTGATGGATGCTTTCCCTAAATCGAAATGTGGTGTTATCCAATGCTATACTTCCTTTCTGTATTGAAAAAAAATTTACTCTTGAACATAAATATTTAATTGTAGGGAATGCGATTCAACACATTCACTTATTCAAAAAAAATTTATAACAGACCTCAAAAAGATTCACGAAGAAACCCATTTCTCCTCAAAGTTAATCATTTACAACATGATTACTTTGTTGATAATGGAGCTCTTCCCAAACGGTACTCATCAATTCGACCAGGTAAATATACATTATCAGATAATACTTTTAAAAATTAAATGTTTCTCACTTCAGGTAAAAAGTCCGTAGACCCCGCAGTTAATATGATACGTGTTTTGGCGTATGAATCAACCGGAATAATTTATTTTAAATCCAACATTAATGCTGATTACCATGTTCTTCCACAACGGACCTCAAAAATTTCGAATGTACTGAGGCTGGCCAATTACATTCCCAACGAATAAAACTTCCCAAAAATAAACGGCAGCATTTGCAGGACCTAAAGTCGTTGCTTCCAGCAGACTGTCATTCGTTTTATGATAATATTACTTTTCAATAATTAATTATTTAAGTGCTAGCGCCATTCATTTCTAATTTATATATTTAACAAGTAAGAAAATTATAGTCGGTCTAGACCAACTATACGATACCCTATACCATGCGTTTAGAAACTCTATCTCTTCGGCCCAACTAACTGGACATTGAAAATAAGCAAAAACCAAATTTGAGTGGGATTTTTATTAATTTTTTTGGCTGCAGATATGAAAAAGTTCATATCGGATGCTATATCTATAAAGGGACTAGGTCCAAAAATGGACCGATCCTGATCATGTTTGGTAAAGTCTCTTGTATTTTGCAAAAATATGTACAAACAAAATTTGAGAAGAATCAGTGCAATATTTTTGTTTTTTAATAGATTTAACTGAAGATCGGGAAGCAGTTCTATATGGGGTCAAAGGGATCATTTTTGGACTACTCATTAGTGGATGTAATGAACGCATACAAACCCAATTTGAGTAAGATCTATATGATAATTTGGATCTTATGGCAATTTATGTCGATTTCATATGGGTAATTTGTATGGGGGCTAGGTCTGAACATGGACCGATTCTCACCAATTTCAACAGCGTTCATCCCATAAAAGCTTATATACCAAATTTCATCAAAATATATTCATATTTGTGACCTGCAGTTTGATTACAAGCTTTACATGGACACACAGACGGACGGACGGATGGACGGATGGACGGACATTGTTAAATCAACTCAGAAAGTGATTCTGATTCGATCGGTATAATTAAAGATGGGTCTAGGTCAAATATTTTTGGTTGTTACAAACAGCAGCACAAAGTCATTATACCCAAACCACATAGTGGTATAGGGTATAAAAATTAAAATAATTTTGTGTGTTTATTATATTTACTTAATGTGTTTTAATAACTTCAATGAATTACTTATTTTGTTTAAACAATTACTTATTATTTAAAAAATTAAACAATGGAAATTTAAATAAAAAATCTCTTATTATTTATTGAACCTGAGATTTTACAAATATTTCAAAATTGTTTCATATTTTTAACTTTTGTTTCACTTTATGCTAAAATATTAGCATTGATGATGCGTCATTTTGTTTCAGAAATCCCATATGCAAAATAACGTAAGACACATAACTTGAAAAATACTTAAAAAAATCATTTTTTTTTCTATGAAGTACATCTGTTGTTGTGTTTTAAAACAGTATAGAAAAAGTAGTTTTTATATCTGATATAATTAGAATTTTACAACGCTTTTTGCTTCTCCTGTAAACCTATGAAAAGTGATGTTACGTTATTTTGCATTTTAGGTGACGATATGTTTGTTTGCTTGCGGCTTATACAAAGTGAATTTTTAATATTATATATATTGAGTACTTTCGTTTCTCATACTTTGAAAATTCTTGTGAGGTCACTTATTATTAATTTTAGTAGCCAAACCGAATAAGTGGGTGTGACACTTCACATACAAAGTAATAATTCAATATCATATTTACCATACGAAGTAAATATATAATTTACTAGATGACCCTGTAAACCTTGTTTTGCCAAATAAATTATATGGACCATGCATGAGAGGTGCCACTCCCACGGGTTCGATCCAGCCCATTCTTCACATAACTTCTCACACTCATCGTTCGTGAACTCACACGCAGTTTCAAGACTGCCGGCTTTTTAGTATTCCAGATATTTTTTTTTAAGGGAGATTCCACGCCCACTAACCAAATGCCGCCCATTTTTGGTAAGACTACTTACAATAATAACGAACTGACTCTGAACAAGACTCTGGTCGTCATAGTACTCTAGATATATGATGATATGTATTTTCCATGTATGGGAGGTCCCGCGCCCACTTGTTTGATCCCAGCTATTTTTAGTCCGACTTCTCAGATTTGTAACTTATGTACTCCTACAAAATTCCAGGACTCTTGCTGTCATAGAGCTTCAGATATGTATATGATGTTGAAAAATGTTTTTATATGGGAAGTGCCACGCCCATTTCATATTTAAAAAAAATATATAGCCTATTTTACTTTCCCGATACAAACTTACACACCGTGAAAATTTCAAGAAGATCGATCCCATGGTTTAGCCACCTATTAATGTGAAACCCACAAACCCACAAATTTTCATTTTTATCTATAATATTAATAGGCTAGGCGGTTTCTTTGGACAGATGTTTTGTTCTACCGTTTTATCCCGATTTTGACCAAACATATATTATTTAAAAGGTATTTCTTTTTAGCCGTTTTGCAAATTTACAGATTTTTAAATTTTTTCCTTTATTTTGAGTTAATTGCATTTAATTTTGCTACTAACACATACATAAAATTATACAATGCTATGTGAGTGTTTATTAAATTTTTTAATGTGTTTGTAATAAAAATGAGTTTGTTTTTTTGTGTTGATTAGCATAACTTTAGGGTCTTTATTTAATGAAAAAATAAAATTTCCTAGTATGTTCACTCGAATTTCGAGGCCTGGAATCTGCTAGTACATATAGATATATATAACTTGAGTACTACGACACTTTGTACGAGTCCATCAAATATTAATGTGAGTAGTCAGATAAAAAATATGAAATGCTATGAAGGCGGCAGTCTTGAAACATTTGACATATACATTAATTAATAATGTGAGTAGTCGTGGAAAATATATGCCGAATCACCAACATAGAAAATCGCGAATAACGAAAATCGGCAAAAAAAAAAAAAAAAAAAAATTCGAAAAGAACAAAAATCACCATAACCAGAAATCGCCAACACTAAAAATGGCATATAACTAAAATCGCCAAAATCAAAAATCGCCTAAATCAAAAATTGCCAAAACCGAAACTCACGAATAACAAAATCGCAAAAAAAGAAAAATCGTAAATCGCCAAAACCGAAAATCTCGAAAATACAATATTGATCATTTTTGCACCGAAGGAAAAAAACAAAAAATATTTTTAGTCAGCAAGTATTGAAATAAAAAAAAATATAAAATAATTAATATAAAATAATTAATAAATACAAGCCGATTCCAGCACTCGAAATTCGAGTGCAAATTCTGGAAATTTTATTTTTTCATTTAATAAAGACCCTAAGGGTATGCTTCACAATTCAATTCATTTTAAATGAAGAAAGCAAACTCAACACATTAAAACAAAGACATTAACCAATTTAATTAACACACGCATAGCATTGTATAATTTTATGTATGTGTTAGTAACAACTTTAAACGATCATAACTCCAAAAAAATATTCCAGACGATGAAAATCTATAAATCCGGGTAACAGCTAAAAATAAATACCTTCAAATGGTAAATTTTTTTGGCAAAATCGGGGTAAAACTGTGAAATTTACATCGCTCACAAGAAATCGCCTCGCCTATTAATATTATAGATACACATTCAGAGCGAAGCACGATAGGGTATCCTAGTTTATTTGTAAAGTGTGTTAAATTTCCTTCATTTGACTTTGGAAATTTCACTGAACTTAAATTAATGGAAAACTTTAGTACTGTTGTTCTCATTTTGGCTTTATAACTGTAAAATTTCCTTTAATAATTCTATATAACTTATCTTGCTTTCAACAAATTGCAATTTAATAATTTTTTTATTTAATTTGCTTTGCGAAACATTGAATTTTATTAAATTATCACAGAGCAAACACTAGCCCATCTCTTAAGTTTAACAACAATATTTACGATTTTATACCGAAAAAAATCATGTGGCATTGTAAAAAAAAACCGCGTAGCCAATTATATAAGAAAGTCTCTTTGATTTTATAGAAAGGGTAAAAACATATGAAATCAACCAATGAGTTGACCGCACCGATTTCGAATTGGATGAATTTTGGTGCGAAGGGAAAGTTAAACATAATAATAGCGTTTGCCAACTTTCAGTGTCGTAGCTCTCGTATTTTCAGAATTATGGCCATTCCAAGTTGGCAAAAATCAATAAAAATGCACTCAGATACCTTAACACAATTTTTAATATCTCGAAAAGTATTCATTGTACGTTAATAATCAAGGGCTCATTTTACAGACTAAAACATGCGCCATTCCAAAAAAAATTTTTTTTCAAATTTTCGATCAAGGATAATGTAAATAAAAAAGGACTAAAATTTCCAAAGGATATTTCTCGAAAATCAATATTTTTAAAAATTTCAAAAAAAATATATGTTAATTCTTATTATGTTTTGTACAAGTCTGTCAAATTTCAATGTGGAGCCTTTATTACAACATGAGTTATTAAGAAAAAAGCAGGCGAAGGTTTATGTATTTCATGAAATGTACCAAAATACAAAAAGGTGACAAATTACAAAAAGAAGGACATATCAAATGTAACGGAACTTTTTCGACTTTACAACCTAGACGAAATATTTATTGCCTGTTCACACAAAAAATTTACAAATATTTTATGACCTGTGGTCGGCTTATTGGTCATAAAATATTTAAAAAATATTTTATGACCCGTAGTTCACGCAAATTTTCCAATTCAAGAAAAGCAAGGCGTGTATTTTTTTACCTGTAATCTATTTTTTGTACCAAAAAAAACAGTATAAATCGTTCAGAGACTGTAAGTCAAACTTCAGTTGAATACTAGATTTCATAAGTGCTAAACGTCAAAGTGTTATAGTGTTAAAGTGACTTGATCGTTTGAAAAAACAAAAAAAAGAGACTAAATATTTAAATAAATTATAATTATTGTCAATACAAAAAAGTCGTGCACAATTCATTCGGTTGTGGTATTTAAAAAAAAAAATATGCCATTCCATTCAACATTTTGCTGTAATCCTTTTAAAAAATCCGGTCACACTGGGTGCAATAAAAGTTTAAGACAAGTCCAAGAATGGATGATACAGTATACTAAGGATAAAAACATTACGATCTCAAATAAAATTTGTTGGACATGTAGAATAAAATTTTCGCATCTGAAGAAATCTAATAAATCTAATTTGGAAGAAGGTTCAGATATAAACGAAAATGTAGATACTTTCGATGACATTGCGTCAGGCACGGAAGTAGATGACATTGCGTCAGGCACGGAAGAAGTTGCTATTTCAAAATTAAACCAATCTTTACCGTATCTGGAACAATCTCCGATAAAAAAGAAGAAGTTACATCAAAAACGGTACAGAGATGGAAAATTCAGGAAAATAAGTGATTCGATTCAAGACAAAATTTTCCACGGTTCAGCATAATCAACTTCGCATATGTGCCCACAATCCGAAATAATAGAACAATTAAAAGAAAAGTTTAAAACATTAACAAAAAATAGCGAGAAAATCCAACTGCTAACAATTTTACCAAAAAGCTGGGCAATACATAAAATTGAGGAAGAATTCCTGGTTACAAACTATATCGCGCGAAAAGTTAAGCATTTGGTTGAAACAAAGGGTGTGATGAGTACGCCTAACCCAAAACTGGGAAGTCCAATTTCACCAGTGACAAGCAATTTAGTAAAATCCTTTTATGAATCCGATGACGTCAGCAGGTGTATGCCCGGACAGAAAGATTTCGTGTCTTTTTTTGAAAATGGTACAAAAGTCAGGAAAAATAAAAGACTTTTGCTTGGAAACTTAAGAGAAATGTACGCCTTATTCAAGGAACGACATGATGGAATAAAAATAGGTATTTCCAAGTTTTGCCAAATTCGTCCGAGGAATATAATTCTAGCAAATGCGAGTGGATCTCATAACGTGTGTGTTTGTACAAAGCATCAAAATGTGAAGCTGATGATTGATGCCATAAATTTAAAAAAATTAACTGCTGGTGTTCCGAATTATCAGCTTGAATGTTACAAAGATTGTTTGAAACAAATGACATGCATTCCATCTTCTTCAAAGTGTCACCTACGTAAATGTAACAAGTGTCCGGGAATTGAAAATTTAAAAGCAAAACTAAATCAATTACTAGAGCAAAATGATATTGATAAAATAACATATAAAGAATGGGTAAGTGTAGATAGGGATAATTTGGAGACCATGATTGGCCAAGCCGACGTTTTTGTGGATTCCCTATGTGAAAAACTTGAAATTCTATTACCTCATTCATTTATTGCAAAACAGCAGGCAGCATATCTGAGCGAAAGAAAATCAAATTTGGAAGAAAATGAGTATATAGCAGTTTGCGATTTTTCAGAAAATGCTTCTTTTACTATTCAGGATGCAGTCCAGGGATTTCACTGGAACAACTCTCAGGCCACTTTATACCCAATTGCTATTTATTTTAAATCAGATGGAAAAACACAACATACAAACTTCATAATAATATCTGATTGTCTTGTACACGATTCTGTAGCTGTTCACCTGTTCCATCGCCACCTGAATGTATTTTTGAGAAAAAAGTTTAAAACAACCCCGAAGAAAATCACGTATTTTTCAGACGGTAGTGCTGCCCAGTTTAAAAATAAAAAGAACTTTATCAATTTATGTTATCATATGGAAGATTTTGGATGTAATGCTGAGTGGCATTTTTTTGCAACAAGCCATGGAAAAGGCCCAAGTGACGGTCTTGGAGGTACCGTAAAGAGAGAGGCACATTGAGCTAGTTTACAGCGTCCATTACAAGGTCAAATAACTACTCCAAAACAATTATATGAATGGTGCCTGCAAAATCTTTTGAACTGTAATTTCGAGTTTTTAACTCTAGAAGACCACGAAGAAGAAGCACGGTTCCTTCAAATTCGTTTTAAAGATTTGCGTACTATTCCTGGAACTCAAAAGCTGCATTCTATTGAACCTGTAGATAAAAAAAAAATTAAAGTCAAGCGATACGCGGCAGATGCAGATTTTTTAATTGAAATCCTTCAGAAATAAATAAATATGCTGTAATAAAGTGTTTAATAATGATAATACATTATGTTGTACTTTTTATTAAAGGTTTAGCAATGGAGAAAAAGAGTTTAAGCAAAGAAAAGTCGAAAAAGTTCCGTTACATTTGATTTGTCCTTCTTTTTGTAATTTGTCACCTTTTTGTATTTTGGTACATTTCATGAAATACATAAACCTTCGCCTGCTTTTTTCTTAATAACTCATGTTGTAATAAAGACTCCACATTGAAATTTGACAGACTTGTACAAAACATAATAAGAATTAACATATATTTTTTTGAAATTTTTAAAAATATTGATTTTCGAGAAATATCCTTTGGAAATTTTAGTCCTTTTTTATTTACATTATCCTTGATCGAAAATTTGAAAAAAAAATTTTTTTTGGAATGGCGCATGTTTTTGTCTGTAAAATGAGCCCTTGATTATTAACGTGCAATGAATACTTTTCGAGATATTAAAAATTGTGTTAAGGCATCTGAGTGCATTTTTATTGATTTTTGCCAACTTGGAATGGCCATAATTCTGAAAGTTCGAAGGCTATATGTCTGAAAGTTGGCAAATATTATTGCGCCGATCCATAGATCATGTGTACAAAATCTTATCAAATTTGGAGGTGATGAGGTCACAAATGTTAATATTTTCGGTTGATTTCATATGTTTTTACCCGAAACGTCTTTATCGCCGCCTTTTAAAATTTTATGAAACTGATGAAATCTTACGTTTCCATATCTTCCGAAATTAATGGTGGACCCCTTTTAACATACGATCTTAATTGTAAATGAAACAAAAAAAATAGAATTATCCTAGCTTCCTTAATTATGATAGAAGGATCTATGGCAGTTATACGTGAGACAAAATATCACCACGGATTCGGTGGCATACCTCTATGCGATGTTCCATATTTGCGATGACTCTGAGGCATAATTGAGGATCAATGTCGGTAATGTGCCTTTAGCTTTCGAATTATTTTTGGCTTATTGAAGCACACTTTTGCTTTTAAATATCCCCAAAGAAAGCAGTCCAACGGTATTAAGTCAGATGATATTGGCGGCCAATTGACATCGCGACGATATGGGCTAACACGGCCATTAGAATTCTCGTGCAAAAGAGCAATTGTTTCGATGAATGTGTGCGAATTGGCGCTGTCCCATTGGAATTACATACCGTCCAGACCCATATCCTCAACTTCCTCCCAAAAAAGTCCGTTATCGTCTTGCGATAGCATCTTGATTTGAACGCCCATTTTCACAAAACGCTTCAACAATCTTAACGCCCTGCTCAATGGGTTACCTCTCCGTGGTTGGATTTTTCAAAAACTGAAACAAAGAAATGTCAAATGACGTTAAGGTGTTACTCACAATCAAAATCGTGCGTTATGGTTGGTCGCCCTTTACATAAATTAGTACTTAGTTTTACAAAATAAATTTCTTACCGGTCACTACAGTGACAAAAACTTTCTTTAATTTACGAAATAAATTTCGTTACAAGTGATTGATAATTTTTGAAACCGATTTATAAAATTCAAGTTCCAAATAATTTACGTTTTTATGCAAATATCATGAAGTTTTTTTTAATAGTTTAGTTAAGCCAATTCATAACCCTTCAAGCTGTTAAATTTTTACCATATTTCGAAGATTTATTATTTTTAATTATTTTAAATTAGGTGTAAGTTTTTTAATCCTATAATGCATTTCACTTTGCTGAACTTTTGCGCAGCTTACAAATTTATATCTAGTAATAAAAAAAAATAATTTATATTTTCTTACAACTAAATAAAAAATTTGTACATTATAACAAAGGCTTCATTGGCTTCATTCGTGGTGCGAAAAAACAGAGTTTTACGTACAATGTATCTCACTTCGATTTCCGGTGTCTCAACAGAAATTTGATAACAGCTAACCAAGATCCATTGTTAGAAAATAGAATCTAGATAACAAATTTGTACACTATACTAGATTTTATTTTATTTTCGAGTATTTATTTTATTTATTTATTTATTATTTCAATGGAATAAATCCTTACAGACCTATATAAACGATATAATTACATATGTACATATATTGAAACAATTAAATGATTTACAAATAAAAACAAATAGTTAGGAATTTAAGAAAATAATGATATTATACTTAATTACATCAGTGTTCAACGAAAAATCAATTAATTGATAAAGATTATTATAAACACAACAAATTCTTCTAAAAGGATCAGCTAGAGCATAGTTGGTTTGAAAAGATTTAACAAAGAGTGGTAGGAAATGGCGTGATACTCGTTGAGGAACATTAAAAGTTATATTGTTGACAAGAAAGTCAGAACAGATTTCGCCATTAATTAGGTTGATCATAAATGTTACTTTTAGCATAGTCCTACGGCTTTCCAAAGTAGGTAATTTTATTAATTTAAGTCGATCAACGTATGAAGGTAGATTAATTGCAGAATTCCAAGGTAAGCCACGTAAGCAAAAGAGTAGAAATTGTTTCTGTACAGACTCGATTCGTTGAATACGAATGTTATAGAATGGATCCCATATTATTGACCCATATTCTAAAATATGTCTTACAAGAGATGTATAAAGTTGTTTGGTTATATAAGGAGCAATAAACTCTTTTGCCCATCTTTTAATAAAGGCGAGTGTACCTCTAGCTTTGTTAACTGTCATGGTGACGTGAGATACAAAGTTTAATTTAGGATCAAGTAGAATCCCTAAATCCAGAAAAGTATCAACAAGTTCAAGCTGATATCCGCCCAAAAAGTAGTTAGCAGGAAAAACATTATTTCTAGAAAAACGCATACATTTACATTTTTTTAAATTTAGTTCCATCAGGTTACGGTTACACCACGAAAAGAAATTGTTAAGATCTGATTGAAGATGAATAAGATCATTATGTTGACAGTAACTTAAAAAAATTTTAACACCATCAGCGTACATTAAAACGTTGCAAAAATTTATCACTTTTGGAAGATCGTTGATGAAAAGGGAGAAGAGAATTGAAAAGAAGTCACAGTAATATCTTTAGATGACATCTATATATATAAAATTCATTTTCTGTTTGTTTGTTTGTTTGTTTGTTTGACCGCTATACAAATTTTTATTTTTCAACGGATTTTCCTGAAATTTTGTACACACGATCTCTATACCCCAGGAAAGGTCGGCATAGACTTTTTACCGACCACGCCTACTTTAACGCCCACTTTTTATGTAAAATTCATTTTCTGATTTATTCATATTTGTTCACTATACAAATTTTTATTTGTTAACAGATTTCTCTGAAATTCGGTGCACACGATCCCTGTACTCCAGCTAAGGTCGCCATATACTTTTTATTGACCACGCCTACTTTTACGCCCACTTTTTATATACAATTCATTTTCTGCTTTTTGGCACATTCGTTCGCTACACAATTTTTTTTTTAACGGATTTCTCTGAAATTTGCTACACACGATCTCTGTACTCTAGAGAGGTCGCCATATGATTCTTGCCGGCCACGCCTACTTCTACGTCCACTTTTTATACAAAATTAATTTTCTGTTTTTTTTTTTGTATATTTGTTCATTATAGAAATTTTTATTTTTCAAGGGATGTCTAAAATTTGGTCACACGATCTCTATACTACAGGGAAGGTCACCATATGCTTCTTACAGGCCACGCCTACTTTGCGCCAACTTCTATGTATATAAAACTTATTTTTTTCCTTTTATTTGTTTCTTTATTTGATTGCTATACAAACTTTTATTTTTCAATGGCTTTCTCCGAAATTTAGTACTAATTCCAGGGAAGGTCGCCATATGATTTCTACCGACCACGCCTACTTTTACGCCCAATTTTCTTTTAAAATTCATATTTTGTTGTGTGGTATATTTCTTCCCTATACAAATTTGTACTTTTCAACGGATTTCTCTGAAATTTGGTTTAGACGGAAATAACTACACGGTGAACAAATTCCCCAAACTTAAAAAAAAGGTACCCTATCGAAATGAACAAATTCTCCATTTTTTTTAATCGAAAGAAAAAATGAACTTACTCCCAAATTCATTCTTAAATTTTTACATATTTTTATTTAATGAATTTTGTTAAATATTTATTTTAGTAAACATTTGCATACTGCTCTCAATATTGTATGTCCTACAATAGATGCATTTAAAAGGAGTATTCTTTTCAATAGCACAATTTCGTTACGCGGAAGCTACGCGCACGGGGAATACAGCTTAGCTAGAATATCGGAATGATCTGAAAAATATATTTTGATAATTAAAATAAGTTGGCAACAGCTGCACGACAGCACAGGTGTGGTTGGCAAACGCGCGGAAGCGGCGCGCGGCGCGCGACCGCGGACCTGGACTCGGACGCGACGGATGCGGACGCGACGCAACGCGCTCTCGGAACACAGCTCAGCTAAAATATCACAATGTTGTAAAAAATATGTTTTAGGAATTAAAATGAGTTAACGAGAACTAAGCGGCAGCACGGGTAGTAGCTGCGAGGAAGCGGCGCGCGGATGCGGACGCGACGGATGCGGACACGACGCGCTCGCGGAACACAGCTCAGCAAAAATATCGCAATGATCTGAAAAATATATTTTGGCGATTAAAATAAGTTGACAACAACTGCGCGGGTCTGGCTGCCAAACGCGCAGAAGCGGACGCGACTCGCTCGCGGAACACAGCTTAGTGAAATGTCGTATGATAAATTTTATCTACGTATGTGAAATAATTAGCTGTTGATCAAAAGAGGCCACACATATACCATAAGCAGTTGCTTAAAGAAACCTTGCGACACAATATTAAACGTTGCATTAATCTTTCATTTCTGAAACTTGAATTTGACGTCTCTGCTCAATGATGATCACTTATTTAATGAAGTAGTTCAATTTTTAAAAATTCTGATTCCTTTAATTTGCGAACCATTCCATTATATTTGATGTTTATAAATAAACTGAAAAAAAAAAAAACTTAAAGCGGTTTCCCAGCTTATTTCTGAAGCATTTTTGCTGCAGCATCTTATAAAAAACTTCTAAGTTAAAAAATCAAAAAATTTTTAATTGAAATAAAAAATGAATTTACTGCCCATACAAAGAAAGTTCATTTTATTGGAGAATTTGTTAATTGGGGACTAAGTACTCAGCGCCTGGTAAGCATAGTGAACCTTTTTTCAAGTCAAAGGCCTTTTTATCCCGGGCAAGACCGGGTAAAAACAGCCAGTATTATTATACATTACACGTTGTGTTCTCTCAGAAAGATATGATTTTATCCATTTAAGGCTTAATGGTGTTAAACCTAATAAATCCAATTTGATCAGTAGAAGGTTATGGTTTACTTTATCGAAAGCCTTACTAAAATCGGTGTATACTGCATCTGTTTGTTTTTTCTTGACAAAACCATCGTTAATTATTGTCGTAAAGTTAAGCACATTTGTAACGGTAGAGCATCCTTTCCGAAATCCGTGTTGAAATGGTGACAAAATTGACGATGAGTGATAGCACACAAAATCTGTAATAAATTTCTCGAAAAGCTTAGGAATTGCACTAAGTTTAGCAACACTACGGTAATTAGAAACATCCGATCTATTTCCAGATTTAAATAATGGAATGATGTAAGAAGTTCTCCAAAAATTTTTATTGACGCATTAAACAACAGAGTCAGTGGTGTTGCCAAGGAAGTAGCACAATAATTGAGTATAGAACTAGGTACTCCATCAGGTCCATGAGTAAATGAAATTTTAAGTTTATTCAGGCTATTAGCAAGTTCTGCCTTATCAATTAGGGGAAAATATATAAATTGATTTGTGTTTATTGGATATGAATAGCTGTAGGAACAATATCGAGCAACAGAATATGTTCTAGTAAAAAAGTCCGCAAACATGTTACTTATTATAGTATCATCACTAGATTCGACATCGTTAAATTTCATTACAGATGGATAACCAGTAGTTTTTCTTTTTGAATTAACAAAGTTGTAAAATGCTTTAGGATCACGATTGAAATCTTCCTTCATTTTGTTTAGATAGTTTTTGTATAAACAATTGTTAAGAATATTATAAGAGTATTTTTCAAAAAATCAAGAGAACCAAAAATTTTATACTTTTTATAACACTTGTTCTTCAAATTTTTTAATCTTTATAGTTGTTTTGAGTTCCAAGGCGACACCAGTTCGTTTGTAGACAGAACGCTTTAGGATGCATTCATCCATAAAAGAATACATAGTGCTATAAATCAGTAGAAGTATGGCACAACAAATCATTTCAGTTGGTGTTAGAAATTAGATCAATCAATTTGCTATTGTTGGTTTATTTAAAACAAAAAACTTTATCTTTATTAATACGAATATTGGAGCCAACAAAAGTAGGCAAAACGCAGCTAATTTCAATAGTTGGATGAAAGCGATCTTCCGGCAAGGTGATTGGATCAGAGCGAGTTATTATACAATCCTCTGGATTATTTTTAAATCAGATGTAGCAGTTTACCGTATTCATTAAATACGCCATTCATCTGGCAAAGACTAAGATCAACTATATCATTCAATATTAAATCATCACAGTTATTACATTTAATTGGAATAAAATCCGGAGCATCAGGCGAATTTTTCCATGTTATAGATGGTAAATTAAAATCTCCAAAAACAAAAATTAAATCCTCAGGTTTAGCACGTTGAGCAACTGATTTGATGGCCTGAACGTGTTCAAGGTATATTTCTTCGGGAGAATAAGGAGGTATATACGAACAGGTTATGAAAATGATTTTATAATTAAGCTTTATCATTACACTGATAAACTCAATATTTGGAGAAGATTCAGATTGAAGAGATTCGGAAGCAAACAGGCATGATACAGCAATTAAAACACCACCACCATTACGATCGTTTCTGTTATATATATATATGGGGGATTTCATGTCAAGTGCACCAACTTTTGAAACCGATGTCTTCCGATCGGGATGAAATTTGCACCAAGGTTAGTCCTATTGGATAGTAGTTTAGACACAATTTTTCAACAAGATCGGTCCAGATCTCTCTGAGTTAGAGGGGATCAAAATTTGACATTTAGGCCAAACAGGTGTTTCTTCTCATCCATGTAACTTATTACCTATTGTTCTTAGAAAATTTTCTCCCAAAGAGCTTAGATAGCTATTTTTTCAGCATTTCGGAAAAAAATACTTAAAAAAATACTTAAAAAAAAAAAATTTGTAGACTTTTTTTTTTGCTAAATTAATGCATTTTTTGCCTTTTTTCAAAAAGGGCATTTTTTTTTTTTTTTATTTTTTCATAAGAAAGCTTAGCATTTTTCATTTAAGAGCTTTTTGGTCGCTTAGTGGGATGGGAGTGGGATATCTATCCAAATAAATGTTTTGTAGCTCAAGACAACGGTTTTTCAATTTTTCACAAATGCACTATTTTGAATTTTTTCCTATTTGTGTCTAAAACCTTAGAAACAAAACTTATACTGAGAAACTAGACAAACTAAACTTTCCGAAGGTATATAACATACCTAACTAAAATTTTATACCCTCGATACTGTAATACCCAGAATATGTTAACCTCAGGAAAAAAAATCGTTTTTTTTTTCTATAGAAATGTTGAAAAATTATTATTTTTTATTTATTTTTAATAATAATTAAATTAATGTATAATAATAATAATATTAAAAATAAAAAGATAAATAATTTATTAAAATTTAATCTTAATTGCATTAGATCCATTTATATCATAACTATTTTTATACTTAATTTATTGTAGCTGATGAAGTATTTAAGTCTTGTAAATTTTTAAATACCCAGTCTTTCATCCAGCTTTTTTGTCGCCTTTATTTACTGCGTTTTTTTTGTCAATCCTTTCTTGGCGCTACTGGGTTGAGCTGTTGATTTCGCTGCTGGTTTATTTGTTGTCTTTGGAAAGAAATCGCATTGAATAGAGGCAGAAAACTTTTTCAACTTGAGTCTTCCATCGACAAGCGGTATAAAAGCATGGTATTGAGCGGTGCCATTGATTGTTACCGCAGCATCGAATCTGCTCTTCAGTGTTTTCAATGTTTCCTGATGATCCTCTTTGCTACTAAAAACTATTTTAGTTTCTTAACGATAACTCTTTGCCCAATGGAATAAAGCAGTCGCATCTAAAATGCGATCTTGATGAGAGCACTGGAGGCTATACTTTGCTGCATTTCTTTTAAGGTTTGCTCCAATACCATTACATGCTCCTTTACCATGAGCAGTAGGATGAAAATTCCACTCAGCTGGAATTCCAAAATTTTTTCATGGGCCATAAGATTTGCCAAGCTACTTTTGTTTTTAAAATGTAGACGAGCTCCGTCCGAAACGTAGTATACCTTCTTTACTGTAAATTTAGATTTTAGAAATTTTAGTATTCTCTTCTGGTACTCATAAACTGCAACGGTATCATGTTCCAGTTTTTCATCTTTCATATAGTAAATAACTACTGTGAATATAGTTGCTTGGTCGTTATTGAAGTGGAATGCTTGTATGGCATCCTGAAGAACATATTTATAGTTTTCTGCGAAATCATATGAAATAACGAATTCACCAGACTTCAAATGTATCTTCAAATCCTTGAAGAATGACCATAGCTCTTTGACTAAAAAGTCATGGTTTCTCAAGTTTAGCAATTCTGTACACATTTCTTCCACAAAGTCATTCATATTTAAAATTATTGTTTTCAATGTGCATCTGTCAGGCTGAATGCAAGAATCAAATTTGACCTCCTCTATATATTCTCGATTTAAAGAGTTGATTAAATTTTCTTTGATGAATACGGTTTTCGGGCAATTGGTACATTCACCTAAGTGGCAAGAAGTTGTTGCATTAGGACACATAGTCAATTTAAGGCAATCGCGGTAAACGTGTAAATCTTCTGTCGAATCATCTGTTAAATACTTTAAGTTGATTTCCTTCAACATCCGTTTAACATTTTCATGGTAAATGCAAACGCATACTATGTGAGTTCCGCTGCTTTCTGCCAAAACGCAATTTTATGGCTTCATTTGGGTTAATTTCGTGAAGCCAATTCTAACATCCTCGTGTTCAGATTGAAATGTTGCAAATAACTCTTTCAGGTTACAGATAACCATTTTCTTCTGTTATGTTATGAAGGTATGTTACATACCTTTGGAAAGTTTAGTTTGTCTAGTTTCTCAGTATAAGTTTTATTTGTAAGGTTTTAGACACAAATCGGAAAAAATTAAAAATGGTGCATTTGTGAAAAATTGAATAACCGTTGTCTTGAGTTACAAAACATTTATTTTGATAGATATCCCACTCCCATCCCACTAAGCGTCCAAAAAGCTCTTAAAGGAAAAATCCTAAGCTTTCTTATGAAAAAAAAAAATGCCCTTTTTGAAAAAAAAGGCAAAAAATGCTTAAATTTAGCAAAAAAAAAGTCTACAAATTTTTTTTTTTTTTAAGTATTTTTTTCCGAAATATTGAAGAAATAGCTATCTAAACTATTTGGGAGAAAATTTTCTAGGAACAATGGGTAATAAGTTACATGGATGAGAAAAAACAGCTGTTTGGCCAATATGTCAAATTTTGATCCCCTCTAACTCAGAGAGATCTGGACCGATCTTGTTGAAAAATTGTGTCTAAACTACTATCTAATAGGACTAACCTTGGTGCAAATTTCATCCCGATCGGAAGACATCGGTTTCAAAAGTTGGTGCACTTGACATGAAATCCCCCATATATTTGATAATTGTTACATAGTAACTCAGAATTAAAAACATTATCTTTCAGCCATGTCTCAGTAAAGATGATTACATGAAAACTAAAATCATAACTGTAGATTAGAATTTTTAGTATTTAAACCACGAACATTCTGATACATAATGATTAGTCCTTCAACGGGTAAAGAATCTACTTTTTTTAATTAATGTTGAAATTCGTATTTTCATTTATTCGATGTCGGGGCAGAAGTTCAGCAATGTTGTTTCTCCGTGGATTTTCCTTAAATTCATATTCACGAACTAAAGTATTCACAGGCCAGAAACCAGGGTTAACGATTTGCTCATAAAGATCGAACGGAAAGCTTATTTTAAAAAATGTAATCCTTCTTGGTACGGAATAGAAAAATTTATATATCATAATATCAGCTTTATAATTTAGTTTAGAGTTTATATAAAAGCTAATGTCATCAGTGGAGGCATCCGAAGAAAGACGCGAATTAAAAATAGATTTTTTGTTTGGCGGTATTACTTTTAGTTGTTTCGGTAACGCCTCTTCATTTGTTAAAGATGGTGGAATAGCAGTTGTAGGCGTCAAGGACGTATTATTTAAAGATGGTAGCATTGCAGTTTTAGACATCAAAGGAGCAGTATTTGTAAAAGATTGTGGATTATCAGTTGTAAGTATCGATGATGCTCTATTAAAAGATGGTAGGACAGCATTTGGAGGCATCAAAGGAAAAGTAATTGTCGTAAGCATATTTGCAGAATTCAGAGTTGTATGGATCGAAGAAGCAGTAGTATTATCAGGGTTTTCTCTATTCATGAATCTGAGTGACTTACGGCGATTTTGAGATGGTAATTTAGGTGATTGGAGTCCATCCAATGACTTGAAATCATCGAAAAGCTTTCCATAACAGTTTATTTTACCGGATAAATTAGCAAAATGGTTTTGAATTTGCAAAAAATTGTTTTTCGTGCTTTGGAAGAAGCGGTAAAAATCAGCGCCAATTTTTTGACAGTCAATACAGCGCTAATGCAAGTTTTTATGCTTCGATACAGATTCGGCTACTATACCAGATAAGCCACTGTATTTAAAGTGATATACACCAAGACAAAGCCAGCAACTCACCATTCTCTCGTCATGACCTTCCAAAGTACAGCCATTTTTTAAACATGCCATTTTAAGGGATTTAATTTAGTTTTATTGGGAATTTAGATCTGAATATCTATATCTATCTATATATATAAAATTCATTTTCTGTTTGTTTGTTTGTTTGTTTGTTTGTTTGTTTGTTTGACCGCTATACAAATTTTTATTTTTCAACGGATTTTCCTGAAATTTTGTACACACGATCTCTATACCCTAGGAAAGGTCGCCATATACTTTTTACCGGCCACGCCTACTTTTACGCCCACTTTTTATGTAAAATTCATTTTCTGTTTTATTCATATTTGTTCACTATACAAATTTTTATTTGTTAACAGATTTCTCTGAAATTCGGTACACACGATCCCTGTACTCCAGCTAAGGTCGCCATGTACTTTTTATCGACCACGCCTACTTTAACGCCCATTTTTGGTATACAATTCATTTTCTGTTTTTTGATATATTTGTTCGCTATACAAATTTTTATTTTTCAACGCATTTCTCTGAAATTTGGTACACACGATCTTTGTACCCCAGACCAGGTCACCGTGTGATTCTTGCGGCCACACCTACTTTTACGCCCACTTTTTGTGTACAATTCGTTTTCTGTTTTTTGGTATATTTGTTTGCTATACAAATTTTTATTTTTCTACGGAATTCTCTAAAATTTGGTACACACGATATCTGTACTCCAAGAAAGGTCGCCATATGTTTCGCACCGGCCACGCCTACTTTTACGCCCACTTTTTGTATACAATTCATTTTGTTTTTTGGTATATTTGTTCGCTATACAAATTTTTATTTTTCAACCGATTTCTCTGAAAATTGGTACACACGATCTCTCTCCTCCAAGGAAAGTCGACATATTCTTCGTACCGGTCACGTCTTCTATTACGCCCACTTTTTGTATACAATTCATATTCTGTTTTTTGGTACATTTGTTCGCTACACAATTTTTTTTAACGGATTTCTCTGAAATTTGCTACACACGATCTCTGTACTCCAGAGAGGGCGCCATATGATTCTTGCCGGTCACGCCTACTTCTACGCCCGCTTTTTATACAAAATTAATTTTCTGTTTTTTGTATATTTGTTCACTATAGAAATATTTATTTTTCAGGGGATGTCTAAAATTTGGTCACACGATCCCTATACTACAGGGAAGGTCACCATATGCTTCTTACAGGCCACGCCTACTTTGCGCCAACTTCTATGTATATAAAACTTATTTTTTCCTTTTATTTGTTTCTTTATTTGATTGCTATAAAAACTTTTATTTTTCAATGGCTTTCTTCGAAATTTAGTACATATTCCAGGGAAGGTCGCTATATGATTTTTACCGACCACGCCTACTTTTACGCCCAATTTTCTTATAAAAATTCATATTTTGTTGTGTGGTATATTTCTTCCCTATACAAATTTGTACTTTTCAATGGATTTCTCTGAAATTTGGGTTACACGGAAATAACTACACGGTGAACAAATTCCCCAAACTTAAAAAAAGGTACCCAAAAGAAATGAACTAATTCCCCATTTATTTTTAATCGAAATAAAAAACGAACTTACTCCCCAAATTCATTCCTAAATTTTTACATATTTTTATTTAATGAATTTTGTTAAATATTTATTTTAGTGAAAATTTGCATACTGCTCTCAATATATGTCCAACAATAAATGCATTTAAAATGAGTATTCTTTTCAATACCATCATTTCGTTGCGTGGAAGCTTAGATAGAATATCGGAATGATCTGAAAAATATATTTGGACAATTAAAATAAGTTGGCAGCAGCTGCGCGGCAGCACAGGTGTGGCTGCCAAACGCGCGGATGCGGACGCGACGAGCTCTCGGAACACAGCTCAGCTAAAATAGGGATTAAAATAAGTTAACGAGAACTAAACGGCAGCACGAGTAGTAGCTGCAAGGAAGCGGCGCGCGGCGCGCGGACGCGGATGCGACGGATGCGGACGCGACGCACTCGCGGAACACAGCTCAGCTAAAATATCTTAATGACCTGAAAAATATATTTTGGCGATTAAAATAAGTTGACAACAACTGCGCGGCAGCACAGGTGTGGCTGCCAAACGTGCGGAAACGGCGCGCGGCGAGCGAACGCGGACGCGACGCGCTCTCGGAACACAGCTCAGCTAAAATATCGCAATGCTCTAAAAAATATGTTTTAGGAATTCAAATAAGTTAACGAGAACTAAGCGGCAGTACGGGTAGTAGCTGCGAGGAAGCGGCGCGAGGCGCGCGGAGCGCGGACGCGACGCGCTCGCGGAAAACAGCTCAGCTAAAATATCGAAATGATCTGAAAAATATGTTTTAGGAATTAAAATAAGTTAACGAGAACTAAGCGGAGGCACGGGTCGTAGCTGCGAGGAAGCGGCGCGAGGCGCGCGGACGCGACGCGCTCGCAGAACACAGCTCAGCTAAAATATCGACCGCGGACTCGGACGCGACGGATGCGCACGCGACGCGCTTTCGGAACACAGCTCAGCTAAAATATCGCAATGCTCTAAAAAATATGTTTTAGGAATTAAAATAAGTTAACGAGAACTAAGCGAAGGCACGGGTAGTAGCTGCGAGGAAGCGGCGCGAGACGCGCGGACGCGACGCGCTCGCGGAACTCAGCTCAGCTAAAATATCGCAATGATCTGAAAAATATTTTTGGGCGATGAAAATAAGTTGACAACAACTGCGCGGCAGCACGGGTCTGGCTGCCAAACGCGCGGAAGCGGACGCGACTCGCTCGCGGAACACAGCTTAGTGAAATGTCGTATGATAAATTTTATCTACGTGAAACAATTACCTATTGATCAAAATAGGCCACACATATACTATAAGCAGTTGCTTAAAGAAACCTTGCGACACAATATTAAACGTCGCATTAGCCATTTCTGAAACTTGAATTTGACGTCTCTGCTCAATGATGATCACTTATTGAATGAATTAATTCAATTTTTAAAAGTTTTGATTCCTTTAATTTGCGGCCCATTCCGTTATATTTGATGTTTATAAATAAACTGAAAAAAAAAACTTAAAGCGGTTTCGCACCTTATTTTTGAAGCATTTTTGCTGCAGCATCTTATAAAAAACTTATAAATTAAAAAACCAAAAACTTTTTAATTGAAATAAAAATGAATTTACTGCCCATACAAATTTTTGGGGAGAAGGTTCATTTTATTGGGGAATTTGTTAATTGGGGACTAAGTACTCAGCGCCTGGTAAGCATAGTGAACCATTTTTCAAGTCAAAGGCCTTTTCATCCCGGGCAAGACCGGGTAAAAACAGCTAGTATTTAAATATATTCTGAATGTCTAATAATATAAACAATCTGTGATACTAGTTGTTAGGTTAAACTGTGATTTTTTAAAATTGTAATTATTTATTAAATTTATTAAAATTTTGTGTGAAGAAGTTGAAATACCGTCAACGAAACGTCGAGTGAAAAGGATGTAATAATTTGAATTTTTTTTTATTATGATCTTAATATTTAATTGACCATAATTAGCCCGGGAAAAAAAAATAAAAAAAATCTCACATTCTGAATATATTTAAAAAGAAATACTCTAGAAGGCACGCGTTTTCCAAAAGTCCAGTTTTTTATACAAATTTAATAATTGACAATGTAATAAAATAAAATCAAATAAATAAAGTTCACACTCCAGAAGAAGTTGAAATACCGTCAACGAAACGTCGAGTGAAAAGGATGTAATAATTTGAATTTTTTTTTATTATCATCTTAATATTTAATTGACAATAATTAGCCCTGGAAAAAAAAATAAAAAAAAATCTCACATTCTGAATATATTTAAAAAGAAATACTCTAGAAGGCACGCGTTTTCCAAAAGTCACTAGCCATCACCGAGCTATACCAACAAAATCGATTTCCCAAGTACCCGTTTTGCTCATGAAACAAAACAAACAAATATAATACCTCTACGGCGCACTGTGGTCAATATTTTGAGATAGCGGCCAAAACTCCTTTTGGTTTTTGTTCTCCGATTTTAAAGTTATTAGACTCATATGAAAGTAGACAGTAGTAAACCTCGGGAGCCAAAAAATTAGAACTCTATTTCAACTATTTCACTGAGAACAGGGTGGTCCAAAATGGGCTTTTTCAGAATTTAGTAAATTTATGATATTTTTAGTTAATTTTAAAGTTTAAATGATCATAACTTTTTTGTTTTTCAAGATTTTTGGACGAAATAAATTGTGTGTTGTAACATAACTTATTTTCTATTACTGGTAAAAAAAATTAAAACCCTACTGTTTTCAGAACAATTTAAATTTTTTTTTTAAAAAAGGTCAAATTTCTCGGAAATTTCCTACTTCATAGAGCACAACTCCTATGAGTCAAGCTGAGTCAAAACACAAATTTACTATTTTGTAGTCCTAACTCTCCCCTACATTCATATATACACATGTCCATGCATCGGGACTGCACTTTTTGAGCTACAGCAATTTTTCTGACCCAAGGTAAGATATTCGGTACAAATGCACGTCATATTTTTTGAGAAGTTATTTGTATGTGAAAGTGGCTATTATGCATATATTTTGATGAAATTTTGTACAAGAGTTCTTATGGACCCAAAAAATAATTCTGTTGAAATTAGGAGAAGTTGGCCCATATTTGGACCTAGTCCACATAGAAGGGTGTATCAAAATTTTGACAAAAATGACAATAGAATTCTTAAATTATGTGGTATCTGGCAATTCATTTGGAAAAGGTAAAAAAGATTTTATTGCCATCTAATATTACACACACAAATTAAATACGTGAAAATTGCAAATAAATTTAAAACCAATGGAAATAACTGGTAAAACCAACTACCTGTTATATTATGTTTCAATGAGGTAAAAAAGATTATGTTGAAACTTCGAGCAATAGTATATTAATCCATGCATTCATTTTTTTTCTTCATTATTGTTTAAACAATGGCTAAATTCAGTTATAGTGTTCTATCTGATATATATTTTGAACGGAAAGATGAAAACGACATTATTTTACATATAATGAATAATTCATTCTTCAAAATATGCGACAAACAAGAAATTAAAATTCATAACTTAAAAATAAAAAACTTTTTAAATACTTTAAGAAAACGGTACAATCAATGTTCCAGAAACAAGAAATTGTTTTACTCACGCAACCAAGAATGGCTAAGAAATAAACTTATTTTTAAAAAGCCATCAGTAACTACCACGGAAACTGGAAAAGGTGGTCGACCAGCAAAGCCAATTGATAATTGTAGTGAAAGATCACGAAGACGCAAGCTTAAACATATCAATGAAGAAGTTTCTTGTAGCATCATAAAGGATTCATTTCTGCATCAAATTCAACCATCGAAAACTAAAAAGGGTAAAATTGCTATCATTGAAAAAATAGTGGAAGCAAGCCCCACACGCACAAAAAGGATTTTAGAAAGTATGCCGACACCAACTGAAGAAAATAAATTTACTCCAGAAGAAGCATTTGCACTATTTTTGGATTTTGAAAATGACTAAAAACCAATATACAGAATTGCGGAAGCGAACCAATGAAAAAAATTGTGGAGTATTTCCATCATATCGAGATATAGTTTCTGTCAAAAAAGATGGCTTACCTTCACCAACTGCTATTAGTGTAACTTCAAGTTCAGCAGAAATAAAATTGCAGGATCTTCTTGAACACACTGCAGAACGATTATTAAAGACATTTGATGCTGACTATTTAAAGAAGTTTAAAAATTGCAGCATGACTTTAATTTCTAAATGGGGATGTGATGGGTCCTCTGGCCAGAAACAATACAAACAATGTAATGCGGAAAATTCATCAGATGCCAATTTATTCATGATTTCTTTCGTTCCATTACGTTTAACAAAAACTTATATTGGTTCAGAGCCGTCAACTAAATAGTAGAGCTGCAGAGACAGATGTATGGAAGAATGAAATTCCCTCGTCAACAAAATTTTGTAGACCAATAAAGTTTGCTTACAAAAAGGAGACTCAAGATGTCATAGATGAAGAAGTTCGAAAAATAAATGATCAAATTAAAGAACTTCAACCAGTAACATTTCAATTTGCTGACCAAGACATTGAAGTAAATTTTAAAATATGTCTCACAATGATTGATGGAAAAGTTGCACAAGCTTTAACCAAAACAAAGTCATCGTCAAGCTGCACCATATGCCAAAAAACATCAAGTCAATTGAGCCAACCACCAACACAAGACGATAGTTTTAATGAAGCATATGAATTTGGAATGTCACCTCTTCATGCTAGAATACGTTTTATGGAGCACTAGCTGTTTTTACCCGGTCTTGCCCGGGATAAAAAGGCCTTTGACTTGAAAAATGGTTCACTATGATTACCAGGCGCTGAGTACTTAGTCCCCAATTAACAAATTCCCCAATAAAATGAACTTTCTCCCCAAAAATTTGTATGGGAAGTAAATTCATTTTTTATTTCAAGCAAAAATGCTTCAAAAATAAGCTGCAAAACCGCTTTAAGTTTTTTTTTTTCAGCTTATTTATAAACATCAAATATAACGGAATGGTTCGCAAATTAAAGGAATCAAAACTTTTAAAAATGTAATTACTTCATTCAATAAGTGATCATCATTGAGCAGAGACGTCAAATTCAAGTTTCAGAAATGAAAGACTAATGCGACGTTTAATATTGTGTCGCAAGGTTTCTTTAAGCAACTGCTTATAGTATATGTGTGGCCTATTTTGATCAACAGGTAATTATTTCACATACGTAGATAAAATTTATCATACGATATTTCACTAAGCTGTATTCCGCGAGCGAGTCGCGCCCGATTCCGCGCGTTTGGCAGCCACACCCGTGGTGCCGCGCAGTTGTTGTTATCTTATTTTAATCGCCAAAATATATTTTTCAGATCATTGCGATATTTTAGCTGAGCTGTGATCCGCGAGCCCGTCGCGTCCGCGCTCCGCGCGCCTCGCAGCTACTTTCCGTGCTGCCGCTTAGTTCTCGTTAACTTATTTTAATTCCTAAAACATATTTTTTAGAGCATTGCGATATTTTAGCTGAGCTGTGTTCCGAGAGCGCGTCGCGTCCGCGTCCGCGTTCGCGCGCCGCGCAGCTGTTGCCAACTTATTTTAATCGCCAAAATATATTTTTCAGATCATTGCGATATTTTAGCTGAGCTGTGATCCACGAGCGCGTGCTGCCGCGCAGCTGTTGCCAACTTATTTTAATTGTCAAAATATATTTTTCAGATCATTCCGATACTCTACCTAAGCTGTATTCCCCATGCGCGTAGCTTCCGCGCAACGAAATGATGCTATAGAAGAGAATACTCATTTTAAATGCATTTATTGTAGGACATATATTGAGAGCAATATGCAAATATTTACTAAAATAAATATTTAACAAAATTCATTAAATAAAAAAATGTAAAAATTTAAGAATGAATTTGGGGAGTAAGTTCATTTTTTATTTCGATTAAAAAAAATGGGGAATTTGTTCATATCTTTTGGATACCTTTTTTTAAGCTTGGGGGTATTTGTTCACCGTGTAGTTATTTCCGTGTAAACCAAATTTCAGAGAAATCCGTTGAAAAGTACAAATTTGTATAGGGAAGAAATATACCACACAACAAAATATGAATTTTATATGAAAATTGGGCGTAAAAGTAGGCGTGGTCGGTAAAAATCATATGGCGACCTTCCCTGGAATATGTACTCAATTTCGGAGAAAGCCATTGAAAAATAAAAGTTTGTATAGCAATCAAATAAAGAAACAAATAAAAGGAAAAAAATAGGTTTTGCATACATAGAAGTGGGCGCAAAGTAGGCGTGGTCTGTAAGAAGCATATGGTGAACTTCCGTGTAGTATAGAGATCGTGTGACCAAATTTTAGAGAAATCCGTTTAAAAAAAAATTGTGTAGCGAACACATGTACCAAAAAACAGAATATGAAATGTATATAAAAAGTGGGCGTAACAGTAGGTGTGACCGGTACGAAGAATATGTCGACCTTCCCTGGAGCAGAGAAATCGTGTGTACCAAATTTCAGAGAAATCGGTTGAAAAATAAAAATTTGTATAGCGAACAAATATACCAAAAAACAGAAATGAGTTGTATACAAAAAGTGGGCTTTAAAGTAGGCGTGGCTGGTACGAAGCATATGGCGACCTTTCCTGGAGTACAGAGATCGTCTATACCAAATTTCAGAGAAATGCGTTGAAAAATAAAAATTTGTATAGCAACCAAATATACCAAAAAACAGAAAATGAATTGTATACAAAAAGTGGGCGCAGAAGTAGGCGTGGCCGGTACGAAGCATATGGCGACCTTTCCTGGAGTACAGAGATCGTCTATACCAAATTTCAGAGAAATGCGTTGAAAAATAAAAATTTCTATAGCAACCAAATATACCAAAAAACAGAATATGAATTGTATATAAAAAGTGGGCGTAACAGTAGGTGTGACCAGTACGAAGAATATGTCGACCTTCCCTGGAGCAGAGAAATCGTGTGTACCAAATTTCAGAGAAATCCGTTGAAAAATAAAAATTTGTATAGCGAACAAATATACCAAAAAGCAGAAAATGAATTGTATATAAAAAGTGGGCGTAAAAGTAGGTGTGGTCGATAAAAAGTATATGGTGACCTTAGCTGGAGTACAGGAATCGTGCGTACCGAATTTCAGAGAAATCTGCTGACAAACAACAATTTGTATAGTGAACAAATATGAATAAAACAGAAAAAGAATTTTACATAAAAAGTGGGCGTAAAAGTAGGCGTGGCCGGTGAAAAGTATATGGCGACCTTTCCTGGGGTATAGGGATCGTGTGTACAAAATTTCAGGAAAATCCGTTGAAAAATAAAAATTTGTATAGCGGTCAAACAAACAAACAAACAAATAAACAAACAAACAAACAGAAAATGAATTTTATATATGTATATAGATATTCTTAAATTGGGATACGATTTGGAATTTGGCCCGTTAGGCGAAACAGTGAGAAACAACAAAGAAAATTTGGAAAAAAGAAAGCAAAAAAAAAAAAGATATTCAAGAAAAAATACCGTGAGATAGGCCTTATAATTGACCAGCCAAAGCAAAGAGAAGGAAATTCTAATGATTGAAACACAGCAAGGAGATTTTTTTCCGATCCAGAAACTGCAGCTTCTATAACTGGAGTAGATTATGATTTAATACGACGATTCCAAATCATATTACAAGTTATAGCATGTAGCAAAAAGATAGATGCAAAAAAATTTGGTCAGTATGCTAATGAGACAGCAACCCTTTATAACCAAAAATATTCTTGGAGACATATGCCAATCACAGTTCACAAAATTTTGTTCCATGGGGAACAAATAATTCAGCACAATATGCTTCCAATTGGAGATCTCTCAGAAGAAGCCCAAGAAAAAAGGAACAAAGACTACAGATTCTTTCGCGAGCACAATACAAGAAAAATTTCCAGATATTGTACTAATGAAGATCTTATTAATATTTTGTTGTGCACATCAGACCCATATATGTCCAGTATTCGACAAAAATGGAAATCAACCTCATTAGAGTTAGATGAAGAAGCTAAACAACTACTGCAAAATGAAAATCAAAGCTATTTGGAAGAAATTTTTACGAATATTGTTTAATTAATACTAGTTTAAAGATTATAATTTGTTTCTAATTTTAGTATAAATTTTTATTAATACATTTAAATAAAATATATGTGCACTTTAAATCAATAGTAAAAGTTTAATTAAAATTTTATCGATGTTGTGTTCTGTATATAATATATCCAAGTGGTATTGATATTGTTGGGAATTTCAGTGTTATTTTTCAGTTAAATCCTCACAAGAATTAGCTTTCTTCCAAAAAAAACCAACCTTTGGCCCCTGTGAATATTGAGACTAAATAAATATCAGGGGCCAAATGTTGGCATTTTCTGACCAAAATTAAGTTTAGGAATAATAAATAAGGATTGGTTGTAAAATACGATTGAAGAAAATAAGAAATTATAAAAAAAATACCTATTTAAAATGTCAAAATATTCAACTTTTACATGGAAACTCAACAAAAAATTAAAATGCATTTTTAACTCTAAATTACTTACGTTCCTATCAGTCGATTTTTACGTTTGAACACGCAAATTGAAGCTTAAAGTCCCTCCTATTGAACAAAACAAATTGCGTAAAAAAATACCAATCCGGTCAAAAGTTATAGAGTTTTGACCGCTATCTCGCGAAATTGACCACTGTGCGGCGTATGACCAACATTTAAATGAAATTATAAAATTAACAAGTGTCTTGCTTAAGTCTTTTGTATATTGCAATAAACAAAAAAAGCTTGTGTAATCAAGCGTTCATAATTAGATTTTCGCTATTATCTTTTCATGATATAGTTGCCGGTTGTGAATCTATAAAACAATTTCATATAACAGTAGCTGCTAGAATTCCAATGAAAATAACAACATTGACAACAGCAAACAATCAACAATTGTCTCCAAGTCTAAACATAGAAACCGTGACGTTAAACTAACAAATCAATTGTTTATAGAAAGAAACTGCTCCAAAATTGAATTCTTAAAAGAGAAAAAAATACGAAACATGTTAAATTGCAACAACAACAAAAAAGATCAGGAAAGACAAACAAAAGAAATGTCAATTGATTTTCTGCACTAGTTGAGAGTAACAGCGGTAGCAACAGCAAAATAATTTATCCAAACAACAGCCATAACAATAACCAACACATATATAGAAAAAAAACTATTGTTTTAACAACGAATTAACAGTTTTTTGTTTGATATAACTGTGATTTGTGAGAGAGAGAAAAAACGTATGAAATCTTAATACTGAAAACAAAAACTTTTTTAACAATTATCAGTTTTTACAAATAAACAGAACTAACGTTGGTTAAAGAATCATGCAACGAAATCGAATTATAACACACAACAACAAAAAAACCATCAAACTCCACCATGGGTGGCAAAACAAAAAAAGAACATGACAACTTTTGTTGTTGGAATTTTGATCTGAAAAAGAAAAACTTTTTTGGTACAAAAAAAAAAAACAATAATAAAAACAAAACAAACCAAACGGCCTGCGGTCAAACATAACATTTTGCTGCTAGCTGACTTGTTCTAAAAACAGTTATAAATATAACATCTCCACCAAACATTTGCAACAATAATAACGACAACAACAACCACAACAGCAGCAGAAGTAGCAGTTTCCTGATGTAGTAAGAAAAAAATCAAAAAAAAAAAAAATATGAAACCACCAGCATAATATGCCACCATAAACAGTGTTTCAACTAAAAATTTTGTTGCAAGCAAATTATTTGAACCAAAAAACAGAAGATTAATGCATATTGTTTGTTTTCTCATTAATGTGTTTTTCATATATTTTACAATAAACAAATAAGCGTAATTTATATCTTCACATATGTACGCATAAAAAAAATATACAGTGAAATCTCCCGTAGGCGGACACCGACCGTCACAGCAAAATTTGACCGTTAACTGTAGGTGTTCGTCTTCGGGATAGTTCATTTAAAAATATCAGGATTTATCTGCTATTTAATATGCGATTATGAGTACAAATTAAATATGTATGTTTATTTATTTCTTAAATTCATTTTAGTTTAATTCATACATACACATAAAATAAATAACAAAATGAGATCGATCTTTTTTGATATAAAAAAAAATTGCTTCAAAAAAATTAAATTTATGTGGTAGTGAAAAAGAACTGGCTGATTGTAGAGTACCATTTTTGTGCATTTCTTCAAAACGGGTTTCCAATTTGTATAATTTTTTATATGCCATAAAATCATTTAAAGCAAAAGCTTTCAAATGTGCAATCTGTGTTACGGCTTCTTCGAACGATTTAATTTTATCGATTTGTTGCTCTACACCATCCTCTTCTGAACCACTTGATATTATTTCTGGAGTTTGTGCATTTTTAAAGTTTATTTCAATGTCATCATTTTCAGTGTATGCAGTGTCATCGATGTTTTAAAATTCAGTAGTGTTGCTAATGGCACATCATCTTCGGGATCAAATTCGTTTACAATTTAATATTGATCCATGAATCCGGCTTTGCGAAAACAGTTTTTTATTATAAAAGGTTCAACTTTATTCCATGCGGTTTTTATAAAAGATATTGCGTACAGAACAGTGAAAGCTCTGATACTGATTTGGCCGAACTTAGTTTTGAGATAACGTAATTCAAAATCAATCTTCTATAGTTAACTTGAAAACTTTGAATTATGCCTTGGCCCAAAGGTTGGCAAACCGATGTTGTATTTGCTGGCAAAAAGCTTAGATTAATATGGGTAAGTGACAAGTCCCTAGGTTGAGATGCAGCATTGTCCAAAAATAAAAGAATTGTTCTATTGCAATCCCTCATTTTGTTATCCAAATGAGCTTACCACTCGCTCATTATGTATGTCGTCATCCAGGCATTTTTATTGGATTTCCAATCAACTGGTATTTAGGCAACAGATATATGGGGATTTCATGTCAAGTGCACCAACTTTTGAAACCGATGTCTTCCGATCGGGATGAAATTTGCACCAAGGTTTGTCCTATTGGATAGTAGTTTAGACACAATTTTTCAATAAGATCGGTTCAGATTTCTCTGAGTTAGAGGGGATCAAAATTTGACATATTGGCCAAACAGCTGTTTTTTTCTCATCCATGTAACTTAATACCCATTGTTCCTAGAAAATTTTCTCCCAAATAGTTTAGATAGCTATTTCTTCAATATTTCGGAAAAAAATACTTAAAAAAAAAAAATTTTTGTAGACGTTTTTTTTGCTAAATTTAAGCATTTTTTGCCTTTTTTTTCAAAAAGGGCATTTTTTCTTTTTTTTCATAAAAAAGCTTAGGATTTTTCCTTTAAGAGCTTTTTGGACGCTTAGTGGGATGGGAGTATCTGACGGGGATATCTATCAAAATAAATGTTTTGTAACTCAAGACAACGGTTTTTCAATTTTTCACAAATGCACTATTTTGAATTTTTTCCTATTTGTGTGTAAAACCTTACAAATAAAACTTAAACTGAGAAACTAGACAAATTAACCTTTCCGAAGGTATGTAACATACCTTCATAACATAACAGAAAGGAATGGTTATCTGTAACCTGATAGAGTTATTTGCACATTTCAATCTGAACACGAGGATGTTAGAATTGGCTTCACGAAATTAACCCAAATGAGGCCAAAACATTGTGTTTTGGCAGAAAGCAGCGGAACTCATACAGTATGCGTTTGCATTTACCATGAAAATCTTAAACTGATGTTGAACGAAATCTACTTAAAGTATTTAATAGATGATTCGGCAGAAGATTTACACGATTACCGCGATTGCCTTAAATTGACTATGTGTCATAATGAAACAACTTCTTGCCACTTAGGTGAATGTACCAATTGCCCGAAAACCACATTCATCAAAGAAAATTTAATCAACTCTTTAGATCGAGAATATATAGAGGAGGTCAAATTTGATTATTGGATTCAGACTGGCAGATGCACATTGAAAACAATCATTTTAAATGTGGATGATTTTGTGGAAGAAATGTGTACGGGATTGCTAAACTTGAGAAACCATGACTTTCTAGTCAAAGAGCAATGGTCATTCTTCAAGGATTTGAAGATACATTTGAAGTCTGGTGAATTCTATAAATATGAAAACTATAAATATGTTCTTCAGGATGCCATACAAGCATTCCACTTCAATAACGACCAAGCAACTATATTCACAGTAGTTATTTACTATATGAAAGATGAAAAACTGGAACACAAAAGTACGGCAATCATATCCGACGATTTAAAACATGATACCGTTGCAGTTTATGAGTACCAGAAGAGAATACTAAAATTTCTAAAATCTAAATTTACAGTAAGGAAGGTATACTACGATTCGGACGGAGCTCGTCAACATTTTAAAAACAAAAGTAGCTTGGCAAATCTTATGGCCCATGAAAAAGATTTTGGAATGCCAGCTGAGTGACATTTTCATCCTACTGCTCATGGTAAAGGAGCATGTGATGGTATTGGAGCAAACCTTAAAAAGAAATGCAGCAAAGTATAGCCTACAGTGCTCTCATCAAGATCGCATCTCAGATGCGACCGCTTTATTCCATTGGGCAAAGAATTATTGTAAAGAAACTAAAATAGTTTTTATTAGCAAGGAGGAGATTCGATGCTGCGGTAACAATCGATGGCACCGCTGAATACCATGCTTTTATACCGCTTGTCGATGGAAGACTCAAGTTGAAAAAGTTTTCTGCCTCTATTCAATGCGATTTCTTTCCAAAGACTACAAATAAACCAGCAGCGAAATCAACAGCTGAACCTAGTAACGCCAAGAAAGAATTGACAAAAAAAACGCAGTAAATAAAGGCGACAAAAAAGCTGGATGAAAGACTGGGTATTTAAAAATCTACAAGACTTAAATACTTCATCAGCTACAATAAATTAAGTATAAAAATAGTTATGATATAAATGGATCTAATGCAATTTAGATTAAATTTTAATAAATTATTTATCTTTTTATTTTTAATATTATTATTATAGATTAATTTAATTATTATTAAAAATAAGTAAAAAATAATAATTTTTCAACATTTCTATAGAAAAAAAGCGATTTTTTTCCTGAGGTTAACATATTCTGGGTATTACAGTATCGAGGGTATAAAATTTTAGTTAGGTATATTATATACCTTCGGAAAGGTTAATTTGTCTAGTTTCTCAGTATAAGTTTTATTTGTAAGGTTTTACACACAAATATGAAAAAATTCAAAATAGTGCATTTGTGAAAAATTGAAAAACCGTTGTCTTGAGTTACAAACCATTTCTTTTGATAGATATCCCACTCCCATCCCACTAAGCGACCAAAAGGCTCTTAAAGGAAAAATCCTAAGCTTTCTTATGAAAAAAAAAAAAAAAAAAATGCCCTTTTTGAAAAAAAGGCAAAAAATGCTTTAATTTAGCAAAAAAAAAAGTCTACAAATTTTTTTTTTTTTAAGTATTTTTTTTCCGAAATATTGAATAAATAGCTATCTAAACTCTTTAGGAGAAAATTTTCTAAGAACAATAGGTAATAAATTACATGAATGAGAAGAAACACCTGTTTGGCCAAAATGTCAAATTTTGATCCTCTCTAACTCAGAGAGATCTGGACCGATCTTGTTGAAAAATTGTGTCTAAACTACTGTCCGATAGGACTAACCTTGGTGCAAATTTCATCCCGATCAGAAGACATCGGTTTCAAAAGTTGGTGCACTTGACATGTAATCCCCCATATTTTTAAATGCGCGGGGACGAGCAGCTTTACCAATAACTAACATTATTTCTTTCTGGCCAACCATGTTTACACAAAACAAAACCTTTCTTTTGACAATTTACCTCCGGTAAAGCTAAAGTTTTTGTAGGAAGTGCTCGAAAAAAAAGACTACCCTCGTCTGCATTGTAAATGTCTTCTGGCTTGTAGTTACAAACTGCATCACTTCTTCAGTAATAACGTCCGCGGCCTCTCCTGAAATGCACTTAAACATAATTATGTCACTTGCGCCATTTTTGTAGCCACCCATTTGAAGCAGAAAAGCCATGATTATCTATTCTCTCAGCTATTTCTTTGGCCTTTGCCTTTAAAATTGGTCCTGATATAAGGCAACTTCTTGCTTCTGGCAATTGCAAGCCTATCGAAATACGTCTTGTTAACTTCTCAACGTTTTGTCGAAAGATTGTCATGTGACTCTAAGATCTGTGGTTTTCTGGAAAAACCGCGTATGGCCATTTTTGGCAGTTTTAAGTTAACGATGCCAAATATATTAATTGTTAAGGCTCTTTACATGTGTTAAATTAAAAAAAAAATACTGACCATTTCTGAGTTTTTTCTTTAATTAACGATGCAACTTAAATGTTTATTAAATTAATTTGCAGCACTATCGACGTATGTCAACCTACGTTTGATCGCTGAGAAATTATTTTCTCAGAAATATATACATAGCGACGTTGTTATTAATGAAAAAAATATAAAATAATTTTGGATTATTTTTGAGTTTATAACCACTTATAAAAACTTGTGTGTTTATTTCTGTTATTTTTTTTTTCACTATTATTCTTGATACGTTCTTATCCATTTTTCAAACAACAGCAACTTATGTCTACATGGGTAATTGCATTGTAGTTTTCTATTTCAAAGAAAACGACGTTTGTCGACATAAGTTCTTTTATCTGCACACACTTTAAGTGTTATTTACATATTGTTTTTCGTCCTTCTCTAGGATCTATTCCTCTGAAGATTTTTGACTCAAAATTTTATATAATATACTTATTGCCCATATCTACAGAAGTATTAAATAAAAAGCTCTAAAAACTTTATATCGAGCCCATAATTTCAAATATAACGTTTTTTGGCTGCCTTGAACATTTGGATTTTATGACATACGCGGTTATTCTAGAAATCCACAGAGATGTTCTTTACGTTCTAGAAAGCTCGCAGTCTAAGTTTTTCCAATATTAAATCTTAAAAACTATAAATATGTATGTACAAAATAAGCACCTTTTCTAAAAACGTTTTGTTTTGTTACAATAACTTTTTGCAATTTCACGTACTGAAAGTTTTTCTTGTTCTTGAACACTTATAATTTAAGTTTTTTCTTTTAATTGTTATAACACCTTTTTCGGGTGAATTGCACTTTTCGGGGCTGCGCCCCGTATCCTAATCAAAATCACTCGCTGATTACGAAAATCGATACCAGAAGGGGAGAAAATGCCCCTGGGCGGGCCCAGGAGGCCCCAAAAAGGGACCCAAGGTTGCGAAAAAATCATGTGGGTACTCCAACTTCCGGAAATTTTATGGAGATAAAAAAAAAGAAAAAAAATTTGGGGCGTGGTCCCAAGTGTCCCCAGCCCCCCCTAACTTTGGGGGCCTGATCCATTTTATAAGTGTGGGTATTCAAATGAAAGGGAAATCCGAGAGCATTAACAAAATTGATATCAGAAGGGGGAAAATGCCTCTGGGCGGGCCCAGGGGCCCCCCAAAATTGCGAAAAAATCATGTGGGTACTCAAACTTCCCGGAATTTTATGGAGATAAAAGAAGAAAAACCTTTCCCCATCACGGACTAAAGTCATTGGAGCGCTATGGTTTTTGGGCCAAAACATTCTCCCTTCCTTGGGAAGTATTCCAAATTCCATTAGTTTTTTTTATAAGTGAGAGGCCACCCTCATCCTCCATCTCCCACTTAACTATGTCTGACGATATAATAAAATTCATAGCGATGTGGTAGTGTCAACAGTCAAATCCTCCATCTCCCACTTAACTATGTCTGACGATATAATAAAATTCATAGCGATGTGGTAGTGTCAACAGTCAAATCATGAATGAGAAACATCAGCAATTCAATTAAAAATTAAAACTATTAATGGTAATAGGTATAAATGTAGTAAAATGAAAATTATTAACGGTATTAGGTATAAATCTTGTTTAGGTGCAGTGCTCCCATTTGTTTCAAATTTGAAAGACAGGGGATATTATAGTTTGAAAATATTAATAAAAGATAAATAAAAAATTATTTCGAAAAAATCGCGGGATTCTATTACAAATGAAAACTATTAATGGTAATAGGTATAAATCTTGTTAACTGAAAACTGTTAACGGTATTAGGTATAAATCTTGTTTATAAAACACATTTTTTTTCTCTTGTGACGTACGCAGGAAAACTTTATTCAGCGAAGCCACCTGCCGCGTCCTACTGGAGGAGACAACCCTTAAGCGCGGCCGCAGGCCGCCACGCAGGAAAACTTTAGTATGCGAAGCCAGATTTCAATACTTAATATTAAAAATAAGAAAACTATTGATTTTCCCTTTTACGGAACGTTTACATGTAATTTAAACATTTTCTAAAATGGAAAACCATTACCTCTTAATTCTAAAAATAAGAAAACTGAAATTAGAGATAAAGCCATTTTCTAATATTGCTAATGTCAACTAACGCCATGATGGCTTTATCTCCCATTCAAATGAAAAAAATGACTTTATCTCCCTATTGAATGATAAAATTTTTTGTTTAAAAATTTTTGTTTTCATTTTCGAAAAAATTACAAAAAAAACAACAGTATCCAAAAATTATTCTATTTTCTTAATGCTCTTCGATTTCCCTTTCATTCGAATACCCACTCTTATAAAATGGATCAGGCCCCCATTGTTAGGGGGGCCTGGGGACACTTAGGACCACGGCCCAAATTTGTTTTCTTTTTTTTATCTCCATAAAATTTCCGGAAGTTTGATTTTTTCGCAACCTTGGGTCCCTCTTTTGGGCCTCCTGGGCTCGCCCAGGGGCATTTTCCCCCCTTCTGGTATCGATTTTCGTAATCTCCGGATTAATTCCAGGAGGGGGTCATTTTCCATTTTTTTTTTTTTGCGGTGCGCCCCGTAAAGTGCAATTTTGCCCCT
>OY821517.1:323216701-323287138 GCA_963682025.1 Cordilura impudica
GGGAATACATCACCGACCATATGACCAGACACCAAACAATATTGGACCAGATACCGGAATTCAACACAGTGGATTTTAGCTGTGATAGAATCGCGGAAGTGTCGAGAAACATACCCTGCAGTATAAGGATACCTGACAGGGAAAGCTGGTTGAACGAAAATTTTCTACGAAACCTTCCAGGGTCACACTACTACACAGACGGATCTAGTCTGCATGGTAGGACTGGTATAGGTTTCTATGATGAGGACCGTTCCAATGGCATATACCTACGCATTTCGGACCACAACTCTGTCCTTCAGGCTGAAGTGGTCGCGATAACCGAATGCATAAGATCTATTGACGCACGGGCAATCCCAAGCCCCGGAGACGTGAAAATATTTTCGGATAGTCTAGCGGCTATCAAGGCGATATCCTCGGACAAAACCAGATCAAGGACTGTCCTCAGATGTAAGGAAGAAATTGCAAACTTCACTACAAGAGGTAGACTTGAAATCATTTGGATCCCAGGACACAGTGGTAAATTGGGAAACGAGATTGCAGATGAACTGTCCAGGAAAGGTTCTTTTCTGGAGGGTGTCAATTTAGATAACCCAATACCTTTCCAGGCTCTCAAATTGAAACTATGAGAGTGGGCAACTAATTCACATACTTCAATTTGGGAGGAAAATGACGTGGGTAAGGCTACGAAGATACTATGGGGCTCTCCAAACACTTCGAAGACTAAGGAAATCCTTAGTCTAAATAGAAGGGAACTGAGTAGGATTATTGGCATCCTCACTGGACACTCTGAACTGAGGGCTCATCTATACCGTATAGGACGGGCAGAATCGGCCACATGCAGAGCTTGTGGAGAGGATGACGAGACCCTATAACACTACCTTTGTTACTGTCCTGCATTTGCCGGAACAAGGGTCAGATATTTATCCAACGACATTATACCAGGCCTAGCGGCTCTAAAGGGGATACACTGGAAAGCACTCTGGAGATTTGCTATCGACACCGAACTCCTAAGTTAAATAAGGAGTAGATTAACGGATGAGCACGAGGATGTAGAGCGCACAACAAGCCGACTTTCTGGCTTAATTGTATATCCGGGTAAAACGGTTATGAGCTTTGTGTATACATGGCTCCTCTTTTTCAACCTAACCTAACCTAGTTAATCAATCTCACTAAAAAGGAGCGCCCCAATTATCCTATTGCGGTCGTGATCGTGACAAGAATAACATAGACAAATCATATTTTTTCAAGACTTTTTTTACTTCTTCATTCAATTCTCGGGACCTAACCAACCGCTTTGGATGATTTTAAATACCGAACTTCTTAGGATGTTAGTGGATCATTTTTTATGCCAACAAGCATACCAACTTCCCGATTGAAGCCGTCATCTTGATTTCCACAGACGGACAGACAGACAGACGGACAGACGGTCATCACTATATTAACCCCTCTTGTTATAAGGATCACAAATATATATATTTTATTGGGCCCAAAATTTTTTTTCTAATATTACAAACAGAATGACAAACTTATATATACCCTCTGCACACCGGGGTGGAGGGTACAATAAGAGTAACAAGTTCGGCTGTGTCGAATTTTTGATACACTTTCCTGTAGTCTACACTTAATATTGTAAGCAATGTTGGGTACGATTACCATATTAATACAGTTGCCGATTTTTAATCTTAAAATTGCAATACTATTGCACCTTATGGTTGATTGAATTTTTTTTGACCAGTATTAATTATAATTTAATATATAATGTTCTTCTTTATATAAAGCGATGCGGGCTTTTTATAGAAATTTTTAGTTTATTTGAAATATTTCAATATTATACCCTACACCACTATGTGGTTTGGGTATAATGACTTTATGCTGCTGTTTGGAACTACCAAAAATATTTGACCTAGACACATATTTTATTATACCGATCGACTCACAATCACTTTCTGAGTCGATTTAGCGATGTCCGTCCATCTGTTCGTCTCTGTGTCCATGTAAATCTTGTAATCAAACTATAGGTCGCAAATATGAATATATTTTGATCAAATTTTGTATATAAGCTTTTCTTAGCCATAGGATGGAATTGTTGAAATTCAGTTTATGTTCAGACCTAGTCTCAATACAAATGACCCCTATGAAATCGACATAAATTGCCACAAGATCCAACTTATCGTATAGATCTATTCTCTATAGGAAAAGTCATAGTCACAGTTTCTATTAGAGCTGCTTCCCGATATTCACTTAAATCTATCAAATCACAGATTTTTCTCAAATTTGGTTTGTATATATTTTTTCAAGATATAAGTGACTTTATCAAATACGCTCAGTCATCATATAAATATAGCACCCGATATGAACTTTCTTCATATCTGCGCCAAAAAAAAATTAATAGCAATGCCACTCAAATTTTGTTTATGCATACTTTCTATATCCAATAAGTTGGCTGGTCTCTAAACCATAGTATAGGGTATCCTATAGTCGGTCTAGACCGACTATAATTTTCTTGTTGTTTTTCTTTTATTAGAGTAGAAAAACATTAAGATCTCTTTAAAAGTGATCAAGGAGAATTACATTTAGAAAGCTGCCGGCGCCCAGCAGCTCATTCTTTTATTACCACCTATTGCAAAAATGGAATCGCCATTTAATAAAAAACATATCAGCCAAAAAATTGGATCAAAGTTATGAAGATTTTGGACGTTGCAAAAATTTGATGAAAAATATATTATCATTCCTTACAAACTATCACCGAAAATGGGTTACGCCCTTCCTTGGCCCAAAGGTGCCCGACTTATTCCATTTCCAATACTGGAGCTAACGACAAACAATATTATCGTAACTTTACTGAGATATATGGGTTAGTTTGTGCATGAGCGTGATTTCAACAGACGAACGGACAGATGGACTGATGTACAGTATCCAAAATGTATACAGCTGCGGTCAAAAAATAACACCAGGATAAAACACCAGGATATCCCTTCGGTCTAACTAACTGGATATAGAAAATAAGCAAAAACCAAATTTATTAATATTATTATTATTAATTTATTTATTGATATCCTGTACAACAAGACCAAGTCTTTTAATTATAGTACAGGATTATATGTGGATAAGGGATCAACAATCTCAAAAATTTTATATGTATAGTAGTAATAATAATAAAGTTTATATAAAAAGTAAGTATAATTATTTACGAACAGAAATAGCATAGATACAAAAAATATAAAAATAAAAAAATAAAAAAAATAAAAATAAAAAATTACATATATGTATCACATAATCTATGGAAAATGGTTAAGTGAAAAAATTAAACAAAAAAGTTTTAAAATGCATTGCATTGCTATTAAGCTGTTGTTCATGTGGAATTGTATTCCAAAGACGAGCGGCATGGATAAAGAACTGCCATTCCGAAACTAAATGTCGATGTCTTGGTATGATGATTAGTTTGCCCCTATTCGATCTTGCAAACTGAATTTTGGCATACATATATTGCGGGTTTTTTATATAAATAACTTTATGTATGAGTATTAGTACCCTTATCTTAAGTAAGTTTTCAAAAGATACTCCATATAAGCTTTTTGCGAAAGCAGACACATGGTCGTATTTTCTTAACCCGTAAACATACCTAATGATGTTATTGTATAAAACATCAAGCTTATTTCTGCTTATAGAGTCGCAACTAGAAAAGAGTTCACAACCATAGGTAAGTCCCGGAATAAGATAGGTCTTTGCCAGAAGTATCCTGACTCTTAAAGGTGTAAATAACTGCGTTGCCCAAAGCGTTCTTAATTTCACATAAGTTTGACATACAAGTGAATTTATATGATCAGACCAGGTTAAATTTTTGTTGAAGACTAATCCAAGATTTTTCGCTGATTGTACAATTTCAATTTTCTGACCATTTATAAGGATTTCAGCTTCGATATGCGGGGTTATGGTTCCTTTGTGTATCACCAAACATTTTGATTTTTTAGGATTCAGACATAAGCCATTAGCAGTAGCCCAACGATATATGGTGTCCAGATCTTGGTTCAGTTTTCCCACGCTTGCGTTGATTGAATTAACTGAGCCACTTAGGTACAACTGTACATCATCCGCATACATATGTACGCTGGAATGGGATATTTGTTGCGGCAAGTCATTTGCATATATGGAGAACAAAAGTGGTCCCAATATTGATCCTTGTGGTACACCTCTCATAAGTGACACCGGATTCGATGATGTATTGTTAATGAACACTGATTGAGTACGGTTTGTAAGGTATGATGAAATTAAATGTGTTGATGTTGGCGCAAAATTGAAAAAACGGTTCAGCTTCATACATAGTGTGGAGTGGTTTACAGTATCGAAGGCTTTTGAATGATCAAGAAGCACCAAAAAGGTTACTTTTCCGCAGTCTAACTCACGTCTTATATTTTCTGACACATCAGCCAAGGCAGTCACACAGCTATGATTGGGACGGAAACCGGATTGCATATCACTAATAAGACAATTTCTGTGTACGTATGCGCTTATTTGTGAGTGCAGAAGCTTTTCTAGAACTTTTGAAAGGAAGCATAGTATCGCAATCGGACGATATTCTGTAGTAGACTTTGGAAGTGGAATAACTTTTGCGTGCTTCCATTTCATTGGAAAGCAGCTTGATGTAATGATGGTGTTGAAAAAATGAGTAAAAAATGGTAAAAGAGATGGTAACAAAATTTTAACGAATTTTGGGTGTATGTTATCAAATCCAATAGCGTTGGACTTAACTGTCAAGAAGCTAGTAAGGACCTCAGATTGGCTGACGCAAGAAAACTCGAACATATTTTCTTCGGAAAAGGAGTTGCTACTGTTGACAAATGTATTGTTGTTGTAGAAGTGGTTATTTGTTGGTATTGTTGGTATATCCGTAAAAATCCTATTGAGTTCATTAGCATCAATAGGGCAATTATTATTCTTTTCAACATTACCAATTCCTATTTCTCGAATAGTCTTCCAAGTTTGTTTAGAATCAATAGCGGAAATAAATCGTCTTGAGAAAAAAACAGATTTTGCATTTCTTATTTGAGTATTAACGTCTTTTCTAGCAGAACGAAACTCAGCCTTAAGTTGTAATGTTCTAAAACGTTTCCACCTGGAATAAGCTAAGTCCCTACGTTCAATTGATTGTCGAATACTGGGGGTGAACCAAGGTTTATTTCTCGCCGTAATTATTTTTGTTTTCAAAGGGACAGTTTCATCATATAATTGTAGTACATTGTCTTCTAGAAAAGACAATTGTTCGTCAACCGAGGTCATAAAGTAAATGCTACTCCAATTTATTTGTGAGAGATTTGCATACAATACGTTGTAATTCAAGTTATTAAAATCTCGAAAAGAGTAATACTGATCCTCACGTTGAAGAAGAAATTCATATGTTGTAAAGATTAAATCGTGTTTAGAGAAGCACGATGCAGAAATTTGGTCGTATAGATTGACTTTTGACATGTCTCCTACGTATATATGATCGAGTAGTGTACTGCATGTGTTTGTGTAGTGTGTGGAAATAGTTGTATATATTGGAGTAAGTCCTAGAGATGCCATGTTATCCTTAAGAGATGATTCCACAAGAATGTTAGAGTTAAAATCACCTAAAATTGCAACATCATTGTATGGCATGGTAAATGTCTTTAGCGTTGTAATGAAGTTAGATAAATCAATTCGTTTATTAGGCCTATAAGCACAGCCAACCAACATTTTTTTACCAAATGATGATATCTCGACAAATATGTACTCAACTTTATCATTTTCTTCTGCTTTACAGCGATATTTGCAAGTTATATTGTTTTTAATATAAATGGCTGCTCCACCTCCGCCTCCTGATTTTCTGTTAAATCTGAACACTCTATACCCGCTTAAACATATAAGACTATCCGGCAATGAGTCAGAAAGCCAAGTTTCAGTGACACAAACTATATCAACATTAGAGTTTTCGAAAATAAGTCTGAATTCATCAATTTTATTCAGTAAGCTCTGTGCATTAATGTGGACGATTTTTAGGCCTTCCTTCTGGTTGGCAAGAATTTTTACCATACTAATCGCAACATCTTTGGAACTTCCACTTCCAATTGAGTGGAATTGTTATTCATTTTTTGGCTGCAGACATCAAAAAATGGACCGATCCTGACCATATTTGGTAAAGTCACTTATATTTTGAAAAAATATATACAAACCAAATTTGAAAAAAATCTGTACAATATTTTCGTTTTTGATAGATTTAAGTGAAGATCGGGTAGCAGCTCTATATGGGGCCTCTGACTAAGAATTGTCCTATAGGATTTATTTTTGGACTATTCATTAATGGATATAATAAACATATAAGTTAACGTGCGCACGATAACAGTAATACCCCTAATGTTTTAAGGGAACTTATTGTGCATTGCAGAACTCCCTTAATACTTATTTTTCCTATTTTGCATTTTTTACTTTGTTTTGTGATTGGCCAATTCACCATAAATTTTAAATCGAAATTATTGCAATATCAACACATTGTTATTTTATTTTAAATATCATATTACAATAGCGTATATTTTGGCAATTTTATGATTGGCCAATCTTGAATAAATTTTTACTTTTAATAAAGTGCATTGTTAGCACTATTAGTTTAATAAAACCTTTTGACAAAATAAAGAATGAGCATTCAAGCATAAACCAACAAATGAATCGTGTATAATTAATTAATACAAACCCAATTTGACTGAGATCTATATGATAATTTGGATCTTACGGCAACTTATGTCGATTTCATAGTTGTCATTTATATGGGGACCAATTTCAATAGGGCTCATCCTCCTTCTATAACAAATTTCATCGAAATATATAGTTTGATTACAAGGTCTAAATGGGCACACAGACGGACAGACGGACGGAGGGACGGACGTCGCTCTAACGACTCAGAAAGTGATTCTAAGTCGATCGGTATAATAAAAGATGGGTCTCGGTCAAATATTTTAGGTAGTTACAAACAGGATTTAAGATTTAACTTGCCCAGAGCACATAGTGGTATACTCTGGGTACTTCTGAGATTATTTTAAATTTACTCCTGTTATTTCAGATGCTCTTTTTGGATCTGAAAAGAAGATAATTCATATTCTCATGCATGAGTATTACCTAGTGATTTTGTCGGAATTTGATTTAATGGCTTGATGTTGCTTGCCATATATTGCAGCTAGATGCGGCCTTCGTGTTAGTCAAAGCTTGACCTATTTTCCATCTATAATTATCAGCATTAATTAATTGCTAGCTTACTTCAATTTGCTGCCCATCTAACGGCGCTGCGAACTTCGGCCCCAAGCAACAAATGCTCCAAAAAAGTAAACAAATATCCCAAAAAATTGTGGCTTAATTACGCAGTGAACAAAAGCCCCAAAATCTTAAAACAAAAAGCCCAACAAAATATGAAAAAATGCTCTAATTTTTCAAAAAACCAAATAAAAAATGAACGTACGCCCCAAAAAACATTCCGCGCAAAATTTTTCACATATCTTTATTTAATGTTTTTTCTCGCCAAATATCTATTCAAATGAAAACCATTTAGCTCGCAACCTCATAGCATATCTTGCAATGTTTGCAAAACTTTCATATCATTTCTGCGTTTTCCCTTATCCATCAAAATGTAGGAAATATGTTTTGCTGCAATTACAAATAAGTAAATGACAACTGAGCGGCGCGGGCGTGGCTGCCAAACCCGTGCGGAAGCGGTGCGCGGACGGCGTCGCCAATTACTTCAATTTCCAAACGATTCGCGATATTTTTTTTAGTTTATGAGAAAAAAAAAACTGGAAACAAAAAACAATAACATAAACCGGTTTTGTAGTTTATTTTTGGAGTATATTTGTTCATTTGTCTTGAAAAAAATAACAAATGAATTTAGGCCCCAAACTTACAAATTAAAAATGAACAAATGCCCCAAAATATTTCAAATTGGAATAAAAAATGAACTTGTGCCTCAAAAGCCATAATAATTGGGGCATTTGTTCATCAGGAACATCATCATCAGGAACAAAAGCCTCAATCCCATACAAATTTTTTGCGGCATTGGTCCTTTTTTTGGGGCATTTATTCATTGGGGCCCAAGTTCGCAGTGCCCATCTAACTGTAGCTCTAATAGCTGTAGCGTTGCAATTTAGGCCTTGCTGTCAGTTACTTCTTTGTTAATGGCATCATGAGTATCTTTTCTGAATTCAAATTTGATTGGCCTGCAGTATTTCGTAGAAGAGGTATCTCATTTTTCCAAATATCTTTTGTTTGCGTTCTACTAGTCGCAGGCTCTGAATCTTCCAAAATCTTTTTCAATTGCAATGGTACAAACGATACCATGAGTGCGAAATATTTTCACATACTACTTGTTTGTATTATTTTTTTCCCGGAACCCTCACATCCTCATTTCAGAGCTGTATGCACCTTGTTAAGGAATCTTAGCAGAAAATTTTCATATATTTCTTAACCGTACGATTCATAACCAGCAAAACTCCTTTAATTTCATAACCAGGTACCCGGGTACCCGAAGTAGGTTGTTTTGCGTTTATTGAAATAAAATAATATTTTCCTGTAAATATTTTTGTTGTTGATTATATTTTGCATTCTCAACTGTACAAATTTGATATTTGGAAAAAAAAAACTGGTTTCTGTTCGTATATAAGTACCTAAAGCGACACAAGTAGGCAGAAACTGGTTTTATGTAAGGGTTGTTTATTTGTTTATTTTGCTTATTTTCGGTACCTACTTGCTTAATTGCTTTTGAATTAGATAGCAGATGTTCATTTGTGTCGTAAAATTGAAATATTTCATTTGCTTCGCCAGTCTGTGTTGAATATTTGAACAGTGAAGTTGGTGAAAAATGAGCCGCAACGACCGATATTTGTCTACAAGGGAATACCGGAATTTGAGTGATGAAGCAAGAAGCACATATATTCAACGTTTATTTGAGGAAGCGACTCAAGATGAGGACCTTGAAGTGGACCCTGTGGAAGACCAAAATGAAGGAAATGTGTCCTATACTGGCGAAGTTTCGGAATCAGAGAATGAAGATTTGAATGTTGACAACGCAAACGAAATTGCAGCTGCTATTGACGCACCAGAGGAAATTTTCTTTGATGATGAAAGTGAAGATGATGATATGCAAGAAGATGCACCAACAACAAACCCAGCAGACTACATGACTGCACGTGACGGCACACAATGGCAGCGAGTGAGAAGCCACAATATATTCATATATTCAATATAGAAAAGCGCATGCCACATATAATGCGTACAATGAAGCGAATCCCAATAGACGTCAGTTGAAGTGGAAAGACACGACAATCAACGAAATTTATGCGTTCATTGGAATGATTTTGATGGCTGGCACAAATCATTCTAATGACGAAAACGCAAGAGATTTGTGGACGTCACAGGCTCGCCCAATATTCCGCGCCACCATGGGAATAAACAGGTTTTTCGATTTGCTGCGTTTTATGCGGTTTGACGACCCCAGAACACGGGTAGAGCGGCAGCGTCAAGACAAAGCGGTGCCAATTCGCGATATTTGGATAATGCTCAATGCAAATCTTGCCAGATATTATGTGCCATCAGAATATTTGACCATTGATGAACAATTATATCCATACCGTGGTAGAACCAAATTCACCCAATATATACCCTCGAAGCCAGCAGAATATGGCATAAAAGTATGGTGGATTTGCGATGCCAAAAACTCATATCCACTTCATGGCCAAATATATACTGGCAAACAAGAAACTGGTCGTGAAGTTGGTGTTGGCGAAAGAGTGGTGAGAGATTTAGTTGGGCCATACTACGGTAGCGGACGAAATATAACAATGGATAATTTTTTTACGACGCTGCCGTTGGCTAGGCAACTAAAAGTAGAAAAGCTCAGCATTGTGGGTACACTCCGCCGAAACAAAGCTTACATCCCTGCGGATGGCATTTTTCTATAACATCATTGATGTGAGCGCATTTGCATCACACATCATATATTATGGAAATAATCCAACTGCACGATACACCACGACGCGCAGGAAGAATTTCCTGCGTCAACTGGCAGAAAACCTGTGCATTCCTGTTATAGAAAATAGAATTTCAAATGTGCAAAGCGTGCGCCAATTTTCAACAAAAAATGCAATTGAAAGCATCATCGGAAGGCCGTTGGAGAGTGTGCTTTGTGCTGCAGGTCCCTCAACATCTCCGTCAGCACGACAAAGGGGCAGAAAAGTACATACGGGCGTGTGCTACATGTGCAACCTTCTTCCAAATAAGCGCAGAAGAAAAACTAGAAAAAATTGCAGCATATGTAGCACGCCGATATGCGATGAGCACGCCATAACAATTACTAAATGCTACAATTGCCACAATAACAACGATAGTGATTCGGAAGAATTATAATATAATATATATAAAATATGATAAAATAAATAAAAAAGACATTTATTTCCAATAAAAACAACACAAAAAAACGTTTTTTCATTTACATGTCAGGCATTTACATAGGAATTGCATTAGGGTACCCGGGGACCCGGTTGTGTATTTATGGGGGGTAAAACATTTAAAATCAGTTTTTAAAAAAAATATTGAAAATATTTTGAATTTTTTCGTATTTAAATCTTAGTTTAGCCAAAATCTCTCATGATTCGGAGTTTTATGTCCATATCTCAAAAATTATAGGCACAGCAGCACTTTAAAGTCAAAAAAGGTACACGGGTACCCGGTTATGAATCGTAGGGTTAAAGAAAAAAAAGCACAAAAGTACCTTTCAGTGCAACAGTAGCAATCACCTGTTTTCTGTCAATTATTAAGAATTGTGAAATTGAAATTAAAAACAACCATGTTTGCAACTGAAAAAGAACTTCTAATTTTTTAAGCTTATTACATTTTGTTTATGCTTACCTCTCCTGTCAAAAAGAACGAAAAATTTGATATTCCTGCTCGCAGCCTGGGTTACCTGACTTAAGTTACATCAAAAAAAGTATTAAAAACAATAATACTGTTTTAAAAAGCTGCAGACTAACAACAGAAATTTTTAGACAGAAAAATTCCTTAAGCATTTCTGAAGCGTTTTTTTATATGAAGTTTTTGATTCCTTAGCAAGCTGCATACAGCTGTTTACAAAAAAGAATTTACTTTGTGTTTCCATATCAAGTAGAGAATGTATTTGTACTTCTGCCGAAATTGGTGTGATTGTGATAGTGACTTCTGATGGCGACAGTCTATTTTAGCAGCGGTTATGTGATGATATGCTAAAAACATATTTGAGCCTTTTTCAACCGCACGCAATCTAAGCTAAATATATTGATGTTTTGTTAATTTAAAATCCAGAAATAATGGTAGTGCCTCCTCAGTTGTAAACAGTTGTGCATCGCTCGGAGTCGGTATACTTTTAGGAATCCATTTTGTTATCACTGGACTAGCTTTTACCACTTTTCCACTCACATTGATTTCTTTTTTTTTTCCAAATATACCTTTTGATAGTAATGTAATTTTTCTTAAGCATAACGGACGATATTTTCCATCCTTTTATTAAAACGCATTCTTTGCAGTCAATCAAAAATATAAAATTTTGACACGTCAAAGTGCGTGTAGATGGACAATGTCACACTGCTGACAACATAAATCAGCAACACTATCACTATGTTTAAATGAATGGATGATCTTTTCGAACCCATCCTAACAATTAAGAATAGACGCTTGCCAGCAACTTATCAAATACAACGATAAAGTGTAAAACCTATTTTTAAATGTAATTCTGTGTATGAGCCTAAAAAACTAATTGATGATATATAAAAGAGGTACGGGTAAATTTACTCATTTATCATACAAATATGATAAATGGCAACGAAAATAACGCTAAAAGTTAGTATACATGATTCGAAATAAGACATTTGAATATTCTCATAAAATGCAAGAAATAATAAGAACTGCGAAAAGAATGGCCAGTACACAATGTAACAGTGCTAGAGTTCCTTTTTCAAACAAACCGGTTAGTCAATCATTCAAATCATAACAAGCACGAAAAGAGATTAAAACACACTTTTGTTTTTTTTTTTAGCCATTCATTTTTTTAGCACTCAGCCTTCTTAACGCACTTTACATTTTATTTATGTTGCAACATGTTGCATAAACTTCTTCTGTTTTCCAATTTTTTTTTTCATTTTTTATTACGTTTTATTCAATTTACCTTTAAGGCACTTTTAACAAATCAATTTTTCAATTACTATCAATACTTAATTGACAATTTCTTATCAACCACAATATGTGTGTACGGTTGAGTGTTAACAGTTGATGTTTCTTGACGGGATAGCTAAATGGTTGGCTGGCAAAGCAGAAACAGCGGCACTTGTCGTCACTTGTTAAAATAATTGTAAATTTTAAAATCCTGCGAAGACAAATACCGGCCATAGCACAGACGCAAATATGATTGTAATTTATGCATAAATACATGATACTAAGTAAAGAAAATTTATAGCCCAAATTATGGGAAATAATTTTAAAATAATACCTCTTTTGTATAAATTATTATTAATAAATATTGACAATAAAAGCAATTTCCTTTAATTATATATTTTATTTAATAATAAATTAACAATATTTTTGTTTATATAATTATAAATGATTTCTTTATGGATATATAATTATTTTTTTTTAGTGAAATGCAATAAAAAATAATTAAAAGACTTAAGAGACATGCGTTTAAATTTTCACAAACATTTTGTTTTCTGCTAAAGTTAAATGTAGTTTATGTTAAATTTATCACTAAAATCTTAGTTTTTGACAATACTGCATTTAAAAAAAATCAAGATTAATTGCCACAAATTATTTACAACATGCATCATAATGTTCATAAAAATACCGATAATCATGTAAGAAAACTTTAGTCGCTATAAATGACTTTAAATTATTTTCTGGTAACAAAATTCTCTGTATACAACATAATCAGTGAATTTAGTTAAAGCAGTGAGAATGAGAGCATTAATAAAGTAATGCTGAAGAAAGTAATTAATGAAATGATCCTGGGTCCAATAGATTGTTAGCACCAAATAAATAAAGCATCCAATATTATATTTAAATTTTTTATTCATAATATTGTTTCACAAAAATTACAGTGGCGTTGAAATTCCTATAATTAATAGTAGAATTCAAATATGTAACAAATTTTAAGATCTTAGAGACTCTAGAGCTAGCTTCTGAATTGAGGTTAATCTTTCATCTCGTGTTCACAAAGTGACCTTAAATTTTTATTATAAATGTTATCTATTTATCGCTGGCTTTGCCGCTTGAAAAATTAACAAGTTTAAAGAAAGAATTATATTATTATTCCTATTTTGAAGTTATATGGACATTTTTCAAACTGCGAGTTTGGGGATAAGCGGGGTTCAGTTTGTTACCTTTCAATATAAAACTTATAAATGTGAAGTTTGGGGACAATCGGATAAAGAAAAGTCGCTCAGGAAATCGATTGAAAGTTTCATGTGTTTTTATATGGGGAAAATATCACTTTTTTGAGCTTTTAAGAAAATTTCGTTCTATAGCTTAATTTTTTTCGACAAGTTGTTGTTACAGTTAGGATCAGTATTAATTTATCCTTTCAGAAAACTGTACAAATTTAAAATCGAATAAAAGTTCGCCAAGAAATAGCAAATACCCCTTTCGTGCAAAAAAAAATTAGGTCATGGAGTTTGGTGGCATTTTTTTCAACTTTGAGAAATTGATTAAAGCCATAACTTTTTTGTCTCTATACCCATCATTAATCAGATATGAAGTATTGTTTTATTACCGCGTTGTTAACCTATTGCGCATTGAAACCGAAAATGGGAAATTTTTTGATAAAATTTTGAAAACTCCTTTTTCAAGTTTAAAAAAATTTTTTGAAACAAAATTTAAAAAACTGGATTTGGCACTTTAGCGTTTTATTGAATACATGTCACAGATTAATTACGTGGATCTTTAGGTAAATCTCTATGCCAGAATTTTTTCGACAAGCATTTAATTTTTGCGGATTTCGAAAAAAATGGGATTTTTGTGAAATATTCTGTATATGTAATCTTTCTAAGTTCTTTATATCGAAAATTAATCAGTTCTCTACTTTTAAATGCTATATTTTATCTTAACAGCCTAGAGTTTCGGAAAAAATAATATGACCCCATTTACCATTTTGGAATTGGGGTCACATATGACCCCAAGCAAATAAAAGACAATTAATTCAAAAAATTCAAATATTTTGCAAATACTGTTGAATTTTTAAAAGCTTTAATTAAAATATTATAGCTTTCGTCTCTAAAATTTGGGATAAGTCCGAGAATGTTAACCCATTATTTGCCAGGGCCAGCTTTTGTTTTTCTGATATTTATAAATAAAGATTTCCGAAAACGACTTTTTCTATTAAACTCGATGAAACCACTTTTTGGAATGTAAGAAATATAATTCGGTTAATTTTTATACCCTCCACTCCAGTGTGCAGAGGGTATATATAAGTTTGTCATTCCGTTTGTAATAATTAGAAAAAAAAATTTGGACCCCATAAAATTTATATATTTGTGATCCTTATAACAACCGGAGTTGATATAGCGATGTCCGTCTGTCCGTCTGTCCGTCTGTGGAAATCACGATGACGGCATCAATCGGGCAGCTAGGGTGCTCGTTGGCATAAAAAATGATTCACTAACATCCTGAAAAGTTTGCTATTTAAAATCGTCAAAATCGGTCGATTAGGCCCCGAGATTTGAATGAAGAACTAAAAAAAGTCTTGAAAAAAAATAATTTTCTATGTTGTTCTTGTCAGGATCACGCCCTCAATAGTGCAGCTACAGTGATCATTTTTAGTGAATGTTTCACCAAATTCATCGAAAGATTTCTACTTCAAAAATCATTGAAATCGGTGGAACAGGTCCAGGGAAATCTCTGAAAAAGTAAAAAAAAAATTAAAAACATGATATTTCTATATTGTTCTTGTTGTTATTCTAAATGTTGCATTGTTTTCATAGCTGGACTTGTTGTTTTTGTGGTCGTTATGGTAATAATATAACAAAAACAAACCCTTTGTACATTTTTTTTATCAACTCTGGTAGAAAAATTTAAAAGTTTCCATTGTTTTGGCACCACTAAAAAATATGTTAGATCATTTCTGTCATTGCCACGGGCCTGCCTGCAAAATTTCAGATCGATTGGGTCACGGGAAAGTGGTTAAAATCGATCCAAAATTTTTTCGACAAGCAGACGCGAGTTAATATAAAGGGAGTAAAAATTCACCAACATCTAAAGCAAATAATGCTAAAATACCTAGTTGTTAATAAAAAAAACAATTGGGCAATTCACAATGGGTAATGTATCGTTGTATCTGTTGTATCGTGTATCACTTTACAATAGTGTAAAATTTTTATTGGTAATTTTCACTGAAAAATCTGATACACGATCCAACTTCATTTGCTATGTTTAGTAAATGTTGTATATAATAACATATCAGTTCCAAGTGAATGCCAGTTTTTATGAAAAAGAAAAAACAAATACATAGAATTTTATCAGCATAAATAATCTATATATATAAAATTCATTTTCTGTTTGTTTGTTTGTTTGTTTGTTTGTTTGTTTGACCGCTATACAAATTTTTGTTTTTCAACGGATTTTCCTGGAATTTTGTACACACGATCTCTATACCCCAGGAAAGGTCGCCATATACTTTTTACCGGCCACGCCTACTTTTACGCCCACTTTTTATGTAAAATTCATTTTCTGTTTTATTCATATTTGTTCACTATACAAATTTTTATTTGATAACAGATTTCTCTGAAATTCGGTACACACGATCCCTGTACTCCAGCTAAGGTCGCCATATACTTTCTATCGACCACGCCTACTTTTACGCCCACTTTTTATATACAATTCATTTTCTGCTTTTTGGTATATTTGTTCGGTATACAAATTTTTATTTTTCAACGCATTTCTCTGAAATTTGGTACACACGATCTTTGTACCTCAGGCCAGGTCACCGGGTGATTCTTGCGGCCACACCTACTTTTACGCCCACTTTTTGTATACAATTCGTTTTCTGTTTTTTGGTATATTTGTTTGCTATACAAATTTTTGTTTTTCAACGGAATTCTCTTAAATTTGGTACACACGACCTCTGTACTCCACCTAAGGTCGCCATATGCTTCGTACCGGCCACGCCTACTTTAACGCGCACTTTTTGTATACAATTCATTTTGTTTTTTGGTATATTTGTTCGCTATACAAATTTTTATTTTTGAACCGATTTCTCTGAAATTTGGTACACACGATCTCTCTCCTCCAGGGAAGTCGACATATTCTTCGTACCGGTCACGCCTGCTATTATGCCCACTTTTTGTATACAATTCATATTCTGTTTTTTGGTACATTTGTTCGATACATAATTTTTTTAACGGATTTCTCTGAAATTTGCTACACATGATCTCTGTACTCCAGAGAGGTCGCCATATGATTCTTGCCGGTCACGCCTACTTCTACGCCCGCTTTTTATACAAAATTAATTTTCTGTTTTTTGTATATTTGTTCACTATAGAAATTTTTATTTTTCAAGGGATGTCTAAAATTTGGTCACACGATCTCTATACTACAGAGAAGGTCACCATATGCTTCTTACAGGCCACGCCTACTTTGCGCCAACTTCTATGTATATAAAACTTATTTTTTCCTTTTATTTGTTTCTTTATTTGATTGCTATAAAAACTTTTATTTTTCAATGGCTTTCTTCGAAATTTAGTATATATTCCAGGGAAGGTCGCTGTATGATTTTTACCGACCACGCCTAATTTACGCCCAATTTTCTTATAAAATTCATATTTTGTTGTGTGGTATATTTCTTCCCTATACAAATTTGTACTTTTCAATGGATTTCTCTGAAATTTGGGTTACACGAAAATAACTACACGGTGAACAAATTCCCCAAACTTAAAAAAAGGTACCCAAAAGAAATGAACAAATTCCCCATTTTTTTTTTAATTGAAATAAAAAATTAACTTACTCCCCAAATTCGTTCTTAAATTTTTACATATTTTTATTTAATGAATTTTGTTAAATATTTATTTTAGTGAACATTTGCATACTGCTCTCAATATATGTCCAACAATAAATGCATTTAAAATGAGTATTCTTTTCAAAATAAGTTGGCAACAGCTGCGCGGCAGCACAGGTGTGGTTGCCAAACGCGCGGAAGCGGCGCGTGGCGTGCGACCGCGGACTCGGACGCGACGCGCTCTCGGAACACAGCTCAGCTAAAATATCGCAATGCTCTAAAAAATATGTTTTAGGAATTAAAATAAGTTAACGAGAACTAAGCGGAGGCACGGGTAGTAGCTGCGAGGAAGCGGCGCGAGGCGCGCGGACGCGACGCGCTCGCGGAACACAGCTCAGCTAAAATATCGCAATGATCTGAAAAATATATTTTGGTGATTAAAATAAGTTGACAGCAACTGCGCGGCAGCACGGGTGTGGCTGCCATACGCGCGGCGCGCGACCTCTGACTCGGACGCGACGGATGCGCACGCGACGCGCTCTCGGAACACAGCTCAGCTAAAATATTGCAATGCTCTAAAAAATGTGTTTTAGGAATTAAAATAAGATAACGAGAACTGAGCGGCAGCACGGATAGTAGCTGCGAGGAAGCGGCGCGAGGCGCGCGGACGCGACGGATGCGGACGCAACGCGCTCGCCGAACACAGCCTACCAAAAATATCGCAATGATCTGAAAAATATATTTTGGCGATTAAAATAAGTTGACAACAACTGCGCGGCAGCACGGGTGTGCTGCCAAACGCGAGGAAGCGGACGCGACTCGCTCTCGGAACACAGCTTAGTGAAGTGTCGTATGATAAATTTTATCTACGTATGTGAAATAATTACCTGTTGATCAAAATAGGCCACACATATACTATAAGCAATTGCTTAAAGAAACCTTGACACACAATATTAAACGTCGCATTAGTCTTTCATTTCTGAAACTTGAATTTGACGTCTCTGCTCGATGATGATCACTTATTGAATGAATTAATTCAATTTTTAAAAGTTTTGATTCCTTTAATTTGCGGCCCATTCCGTTATATTTGATGTTTATAAATAAACTGAAGAAAAAAACTAAAAGCGGTTTCGCACCTTATTTTTGAAGCATTTTTGCTGCAGCATCTTAAAAAACTTCTAAATTAAAAAACCAAAAACTTTTTAATTGAAACAAAAAATGAATTTTCTGCCCATACAAATTTTTGGGGAGAAAGTTCATTTTATTGGGGAATTTGTTAATTGGGGACTGAGTACTCAGCGCCTGGTAAGCATAGTGAACCATTTTTCAAGTCAAAGGCCTTTTCATCCCGGGCAAGACCGGGTAAAAACAGCTAGTTATAAAATAAAATATGGCAAATAATGCAAATAACGCAAATCATCGATAAGTTTATTTATATAAAAATTAATGTTTATATTTTTTTAGTATGTATTTTCCCTTTCAGTACCAACCAAAACATTTAACATTTTTTTTTTCATTATAAATTAAAATGCAAGAGGTACGTAACAAAACTCCAGGGTATATCTCACGACCAAAAAGCAAACACTGACAAGCAGAAGCGACGAAGCGATCTTTCCTCGTTGGATCGAAAATTACTTAAGAAAGCGTTTTACAATATGAAAATACAACTGAGTGTTCACAACAAATGATTGTATTGTGTATTTCAATACAACATAGAATATACAACACCTGTTGTGAATTGCCCAAATGTAAATTTAGCAAAAAAATTTATGTATTAATTTATTTAAAGAGAAAAACACAAAAATAACGTTTGATGTTGTATTTTTTGTGTGTAATATTTAAACATACACACATACACATATTAAATAATACAAATAATATACATATATTATATATATGTATGTATGTATGTATATTCATAGTAACTGCATGTTAGAAACAAATCGGTTATTTTATTTACATAAAATTCTGCAGTATTTTGTTGTGGGGAAAATACATTTCTTTTGCATTAACAGAGTGTCATTTCATTTTGCTCAGCGTGATGGCGCCATATTTTTTGTTTGTTCTAATTAGCTTTGCAATAGTTATTTCTATTTTAACATGAATGTTAATATCTTCAAATAGATATCATACAGAACAATGTTAAGAGTATACACGGGCTGGTCTTTTATTTCATACGTTTTTTCATTATTCCTTTACAAATATGAACATAAGTTTGGCATATTAACTTTTTGTTGTCTTTACAAAATAGAGTTACCGGGTTCGTCAATGAGTCTTTTGCTTACAAAACAGTTCTACATAGTTATATAGAAATATTATTCTGCTTTACCTATAAAATATCTGATTGCGATTACATCTAATTTTTAAAAATTGTTTATAATTAATAAAGCATTATTATTCACATAAATACAAAATTTCACTTTTTAAATTTTCCATTCAAATTTAAGAAAATATCAATTATAATAAAAACGGAAAATAAAATTTCCAATTATAAATTAGAAAATATTAATTGAATTTCAGAAAATCATATCAAAACGTCGGAAATAATAATTTTAAATTTAGAAATATGTTTACATTTAAAAATGTTTACATTTAAAAAAAATATTGCCATTCAGGAGATATTAATAACTTTTCAGTAACGCGATTCAGTAACTTCTTTTAACGATAGTCGAATCGCTATTGTTAAAGTCAGCTGTTGTTGTTATCTAAACGATAACCATTTTTGTGTTGTTTATTCAATCGATAAAAACTTAAATTTTTAGGTTGAAATGTCGTCATACATAAATAAAAATTATGAAATAGTGAAAATAGTTTGCTTTAATTAAAAAACTTTTTTATATAAATAAAAAAAATTAAATAGCATATTCAATTCATTATTTCATTTTCAAATAAATAAACAGAAATATTAGTAAAAAAATAAAGATATTAAACATAAACATAAAATCATCCTGTCAAACACCAAGTAATTTATTTTTTTCTATTCTTCTTTGTGTTTTTCGCTTATTTTGACAGAGATGCCACTCCTTTACAATTTAAATAAATAGAAAAACAGATTTGTCGATATTAATTTAAATTCAATGAATTTAAGAAAACCTCAAATGATATTTAAGAATTGCTAAATAAAAATTGTTACATAAGTAAACGTAATTTTATGAGAATGTTATTTTTTATATATAAATTTTCACAATTTTTTTTGGATGAAAATTTGAAGTTTTTCAGAAAATAAAGATAACATTAAATTATTTTATTTAAAATGTTTGGGACTTTTCGTTTTTTGCGTTTTTCATCCCTAATTTGATTATTTATTATTATAAATTTATTCTCTATGGTTTCAAAATATGTCAATATTTTAAAAAAAAGTTGAGAGAGCTTTTTTTTTTGGTTATTATTTTGTTACTCCATCCGACCTATATGGCCACAATGAAGAAATATTTGGCCAGTTAAAAGAAACTATACAGGCATCTCCAATTAGCACGATTTAATGCATATAGCCACTCTACACAACCATTACCTTTGCAATGGAGGTTAGGGCGAGCTATTTAATTAGCAAAAACTAAATTAAACGAGAAGTTATGTCATGTAACCGGAAACGTATGCATATAGATATATAACCTAAATGCATGCCGATCAGCAACTACGATGACCACAAAGCAAACACCAAAATAAATCCGAAATAATAGAAAAGACGAAAACCAACCCAAAGAATTTTCTGAAATAATTTGGTATTAAGTTTAACAAATTGTTTACTTTTTCCAATATTTTGTTTACATTTATTATCAATACTCAAACCGAGGTGGAGGGTATCAAAGATTCGGCACAGCCGAATTTAACACTCTTACTTGTTTGTTTTTATTTTACACTTCAGTGCTCCTGGAATCATAATTATCCATTTTGATTGTGATATATGTCTGGTGCAATTGTCTGCTTATGGCTCGTTAACCATTTTTATTATAAACTAGCTGTTTTTAACCGGTCTTGCCCGGGATGAAAAGGCCTTTGACTTGAAAAATGGTTCACTATGCTTACCAGGCGCTGAGTACTTAGTCCCCAATTAACAAATTCCTCAATAAAATGAACTTTCTCCCCAAAAATTTGTATGAGCAGTAAATTCATTTTTTACTTCAATTAAAAACTTTTTGATTTTTTAATTTATAAGTTTTTTAGCAGCAAAAATGCTTCAAAAATAAGCTGCGAAACCGCTTTAAGTTTTTTTTTTTTCAGTTTATTTATAAACATCAAATATAACGGAATGGTTCGCAAATTAAAAGAATCAAAACTTTTAGAAATTGAATTACTTCATTCAATAAGTGATCATCATTGAGCAGAGACGTCAAATTCAAGTTTCAGAAATGAAAGACTAATGCGACGTTTAATATTGTGTCGCAAGGTTTCTTTAAGCAACTGCTTATAGTATATGTGTGGCCTATTTTGATCAACAGGTAATTATTTCACACGCGTAGATAAAATTTATCATACGACATTTCGCTAAGCTGTGTTCCGCGAGCGAGTCGCGTCCGCTTCCGCGCGTTTGGCAGCCAGACCCGTGCTGCCGCGCAGTTGTTGTCAACTTATTTTAATCGCCAAAATATATTTTTCAGATCATTGCGATAATTTGCTGAGCTGTGTTCCGCGAGCGCGTCGCGTCCGCGTCCGCGCGCCTCGCGCCCTTCCTCGGAGCTACTGCCCGTGCTGCCGCGTAGTTCTCGTTAACTTATTTTAATTCCTAAAACATATTTTTTAGAGCATTGCGATATTTTAACTGAGCTGTGTTCCGAGAGCGCGTCGCTTCCGCATCCGCCGCGTCCGAGTCCGCGGTCGCGCGCCGCTTTCGCGCGTTTGGCAACCACACCTGTGCTGCCGCGCAGCTGTTGCCAACTTATTTTAATTGTCAAAATATATTTTTCAGATCATTGCGATATTTTTGCTGAGCTGTGTTCCGCGAGCGCGTCGCGTCCGCGCGCCTCGCGCTGTTTTCTCGTGCCTCCTTAGTTCTCGTTAACTTATTTTAATTCCTAAGCATTGCGATATTTTAGCTGAGCTGTGTTCCGAGAGCGCGTCGCGTCCGCATCCGTCGCGTCCGAGTCCGCGGTCGCGCGCCGCTTTCGCGCGTTTGGCAACCACACCTGTGCTGCCGCGCAGCTGTTGCCGACTTATTTTAATTGTCAAAATATATTTTTCAGATCATTCAGATATTCCAGCTAAGCTGTATTCCCCGTGAGCGACCTTCCGCGCAACGAAATGATGCTATTGAAAAGAATACTCCTTTTAAATGCATTTATTGTAGGGCGTATATTGAGAGCAGTATGCAAATGTTTACTAAAATAAATATTTAACAAAATTCATTAAATAAAAATATGTAAAAATTTAAGAATGAATTTGCGGAGTAAGTCAATTTTTTCTTTCGATTAAAAAAAAAAGGGGAATTTGTTCATTTCTTTTGGGTACCTTTTTTTTAAGTTTGGAGAATTTGTTCACCGTGTAGTTATTTCCTTGAAAACCAAATTTCAGAGAAATCCGTTGAAAAGTACAAATTTGTATAGGGAAGAAATATACCACACAACAAAATATGAATTTTATAAGAAAATTGGGCGTAAAAGTAGGCGTGGTCGGTAAAAATCATATGGCGACCTTCCCTGGAATATGTACTAAATTTCGGAGAAAGCCATTGAAAAACAAAAGTTTGTATTGCAATCAAATAAAGAAACAAATAAAAAAAAAATAAGTTTTATATACATAGAAGTTGGTGCAAAGTAGGCGTGGCCTGTAAGAAGCATATGGTGACCTTCCCTGTAGTATAGAGATCGTGTGACCAAATTTTAGACATCCCTTGAAAAATAAAAATTTCTATAGTGAACAAATATACCAAAAACAGAAAATTAATTTTGTATAAAAAGTGGGCGTAGAAGTAGGCGTGGCCGGCAAGAATCATATGGCGACCTCTCTGGAGTACAGAGATCGTGTGTAGCAAATTTCAGAGAAATCCGTTTTAAAAAAAAATTGTGTAGTGAACAAATGTACCAAAAAACAGAATACGAATTGTATACAAAAAGTGGGCGTACCAGTAGGCGTGATCGGTACGAAGAATATGTCGACCTTCCCTGGAGCAGAGAGATCGTGTGTACCAAATTTCAGAAAAATCGGTTGAAAAATAAAAATTTGTGTAGCGAACAAATATGCCAAAAAACAGAAAACGAATTGTATACAAAAAGTGGGCGTTAAAGTAGGCGTGGCCGGTACGAAGCATATGGCGACCTTTCCTGGAGTACAGAGATCGTGTGTACCAAATTTCAGAGAATTCCGTTGAAAAATAAAAATTTGTATAGCAAACAAATATACCAAAAAACAGAAAACGAATTGTATACAAAAAGTGGGCGTAAAAGTAGGTGTGGCCGCAAGAATCACACGGTGACCTGGCCTGGGGTACAAAGATCGTGTGTACCAAATTTCAGAGAAATGCGTTGAAAAAAAAAATTTGTATAGCGAACAAATATACCAAAAAACAGAAAATGAATTGTATACAAAAAGTAGGCGCAGAAGTAGGCGTGGCCGGTAAGAATCATATGGTGATCTTTCCTGGAGTACGGAGATCGTGTCTAACAAAATTCAGAGAAATTCGTTGAAAAATAATAATTTGTATAGCGAACAAATATACCAAAAAGCAGAAAATGAATTGTATATAAAAAGTGGGCGTAAAAGTAGGCGTGGTTGATCAAAAGTATATGGTGAACTTAGCTGGAGTACAGGGATCGTGCGTACCGAATTTCAGAGAAATCTGTTAACACCTAAAAATTTGTATAGTGAACAAATATGAATAAAACAGAAAATGAATTCTACATAAAAAGTGGGCGTGAAAGTAGGCGTGGCCGGTAAAAAGTATATGGCGACCTTTCCTGGGGTATAGAGATCGTGCGTACAAAATTTCAGGACAATCCGTTGAAAAATAAAAATTTGTATAGCGGTCAAACAAACAAACAAACAAATAAACAAACAAACAAACAGAAAATGAATTTTATATATATAGATTTATATTATTTTTAAAAACCATCTATATGTTTCCAAATAAAGTAAGAACATTATTGAGCTATAACTCAACATTGTTAAATTAAACTTGACTTTGTACAGGAAGGATGTTGTTTTTATACCCTATACCACTATGTGGTTTGGGTATAATGACCTTGTGCTGCTGTTTGTAACTACCAAAAATATTTGACATAGACCCATCTTTTATTATACCGATCGAATCAGAATCACTTTCTGATTCGATTTAACGATGTCCGTCCGTCCGTCCGTCCGTCTATGTGTCCATGTAAAGCTTGTAATCAAACTGCAGGTCGCAAATATGAACATATTTTGATGAAATTTAGCATATAAGCTTTCATCGGCCATGGGATGAACTCTGTTGGAACTGGTGAGAATCGGTCCGTGTTCAGACCTAGCCCCCATACAAATTACCCCTATGAAATCAACATAAATTGCCATAAGATCCAAATTATCATATAAATCTTAGTCAAATTGGGTTTGTATGTGTTTATTACATTCACTAATCAGTAGTCCAGAAACGATCCCCATGGGACAACTCTTCGGTCCATGTTCAGACATAGCCCCCATACAAATGATCCCTATGAAATCAACATAAATTGCCATAAGATCCAAATTATCATATAAATCTCAGTCAAATTGGGTTTGTATGTGTTTATTACATCCATTAATCATAGGGACAACTCTATGGGAGAACTCTATGGGACAACTCTTAGTCATAGGCCCCATATAGAGCTGCTTCCCGATCTTCACTTAAATCTATCAAAAAACAAAAATATTGCACGAATTTTTTTCAAATTTTGTTTGTATATATTTTTGCAACATACAAGAGACTTTACCAAACATAGTCAGGATCGGTCCATTTTTGGGCCTAGTCCCCATATAGATATAGCATCCGATATGAACTTTTCATATCTGCAGCCAAAAAATTAATAAAAATCCCACTCAAATTTGTTTTATGCTTATTTTCTATATCCAGTTAGTTGGGCCTGAGAGATAGGGCCTTTAAACGCATGGTATAGGGTATCGTATAGTCGGTCTAGACCGACTATAATTTTCTTACTTGTTTGTATTATTCTACTACTCGTATCTGGAATAAAAACTGCTTTTCTTCTTCATTATTTGTCAACACGTTATTAAAATCTTTTATGAATTTAACGCCTCTTTCAGCAGTATCGTTTACTACATATAAGTCCTTGCAGAAATTGTAACACTTTTTAAAATCTTCATTAGATTCCCGTATCGATGGAGGAAATAATAGAAATTCCACAGAAATACTAAAACAGCTGAAAAAATATTTAGTCTTCTGGGACACAAAATCGCATAAATCATTATTTGCCAATGTTTCTGGGTGAATGAATTTTTTATTTTCGATAAGTTTTACAACTGATTCCACTGCATCTAGATGAACAACCGTTTCTTCTTTCATTTCTAGTGGAACTCTTGAGTCCAAAAATGCTAATGTCACTATTTCTTCGTCCAAATACCACAAATGCTATTGCATTTTTTTCTAACAACTCTTGAGAAACTCATGAATCAATTTCGTCATAAGCATGAGCTGCTTTTATATAATTTAAGTCATGTAACGGACTCTATTGACTCATTGGAACATTATCGGAATTTGGGTTGTGTAACACGGTTCTATAGATATTACCATGGAGAATGTTCTTCTGAGATTAGCGAACTTATTCCAAGTGCCGAGTTTCGGTTCGCTCCACCCGCTTCTCTAGTAGATCACATCTCTTTGTAGTCTATTGTCTAGTAGACCGCACAACGCATTACAGAGTTAATTCATTTATCAGTCGAACCAGCCATATATGGAATAAACTCCAAGCACTAGTGTTTCTTGACAGTTATACTCTAATAAAATTTAAATCAAATATCCACAATAGCCTCTCTCCACCTTCCCATAACCTATTGTCCTGAAATCAACACATTGCACTGCATTTGTAAGGGTCATCCCCTGAGTGTTGGTTAACGAAAAAAAAAAATCCAAGAGGATCAAAAGTACTCATGAGCATGTTTAAAATTTGTCATTTAGTGGGGTGCTTCTTATCAAGGAAGAGGTCGCTGATTGAAATTGATGGAGAAATTTTAAATCTGATAACCTCTACAATATAGCTAACACCTTCTCTGAATCTTGCTCATTTCCGATATTATATTTCCGACCATCCGCTTTATTACCGTTATTGGTGTCTAAAAAGAGACTGCGGTTTTAAACCTTGTTTCTAAGATTAAAACCTGCTTGGTTAACAGCTTCATTCGAGGTGTCTTTACCTAATGAATTTTTTCCACAGCGAATAATGTGCCTGAATACTTATTTTCATATTTTCTGGCGTTAAGATTTTTGTAAATCTTTTGCAATGTCGCAGCCACGCCATAAAAATCTTTGGATATGACTATATTTCTCCCTTATAAAGATTCTGTGCATTATTTCTTCCATAACGGCTGAGTAAGCAATTTTTCTTTGCCGAAATTGAAAAAGTATAACAGAAGAGAATTTAGTAGGTATGGTCCTTTTAGAAGAGCTGAGTTTAACGACACGCCATTGGCTTTGGCTTATTTTTGTAAAATACTGGAAAAATTGGTAGGCACCAGACGCGTTTTTCATTTTGGCTTAAATTGCTTAGTTTTGTAAACACAACTAAGATCAAGAAAGAAAGGCCTGAAACACACATTATGTCTTCCACTACACTGAAGCGATGAAATGCCACCTCTTTTGCATACTTCTGACCAGCAAACTCAACCGCACTAAAAAAATTATTAATTAGTCACCGTAGAGACCAGTTTTAGTTTAAGTTAGGCAAAAAGTTTAAGGTGGGGTGTAAGGTTTTAAAATTGAAAAATTTTCAATTAAAAAATTTAATAAATAAGTCCGTTACAGCGAATCTCCGGAGGCGTTGTTGTTTTGCTGTGAACATCATAACTCGTTACCGGATCATGTGAAATAAAAAAATCAAAATGCTCTAAACGGCGACATATTTCCTGAGGTAGTGACGAAGAGTTTTTTCATTTTTTTTTTCTTTTTTTATTGTAGAATTTTGAAGTGAAAATCAGGAATTTTGCTATAAAATTTCGAGAATTTGTTGTTAAACAAGGCGAAGAAAATGGAAAATAAAAAAAGCTCTTCGTGGTTACTTGCTGATTTATGTGTAGAAATAGTGTGCTACTTAAAGAGGGGCGCCAAATGGTCTGCAACGCAAAAAATGATGGACCCTTATTTTTTTTTTAAATCCTAGTTCCGCGAAGCCGACTGGCTCGTCTTCAGATTCTAATTTTGGGTCCAGGGATAAGCCAACTTTAGCTGGTTTTTTCACTGAAAGACCAAAGGCTCTGGTGGGAATCGAACCCACGACCCCAGCATGATAGGCGAGCACGCTAAAAATATGGACGCTGGAAAATATGTTTTAAATTTTGTGCCAGTGTAATATAATATATGTTAATTCGTAAATAAAAAAAGGAAAAAAGGAACATTAATAGTCTAAATCAAACTGTAATAATATATTCATAGAAATGGCACGTCTTTTCTACTAGCAGGGCTGACTCGACCTGTGTGATTAGCCATGAAAAAAGTCCAAATCACCGAAAACCACTAACGGCTTAGAAAGAAACAAAACGAAGATTAAGAAGTAGAACGAGAATTGATGTATCACTTGAAGCGAACACTCAGTCGGAAAAAGAACGGTGGCGAAATATATTGCAAAGAATATTAGCTTGCATGAGGTATTTACTTATATATAAAATCTTCCTCTACGTAGGCATATTGAAAAACTGGCACTTCAAGATGACACACATGTAGGAAACCTGTTATCTTTACATAGACTTGTAGCTCATTTTGATCCACTACTAGCAAATCATCTTAAAAATGCCACAGAAACTCCAAAAACTGTCTCATATTTGTCACCACAGATGCAAAATGAATTCATTCATCATCTGGCATCTACAATTAGAAATCAACAAATAAATGATATCAAAAAAATAAATATTATGGACATTTGTTTGATTCAACTCCTGATATCGCTCATCGAGAACAAATGTCCCAAGTCGTTAGTCAAATTATCTTTTTTGGACTTTATTGAAATACATGCTAAAGATGCAGCCTCGATCGGAAATACAATTTTAGAGAAATTAAATTCCGATGAAATTTCATTAACAAACTGCAGATCACAATGTTACGATAATGCTGCCGTAATACAATCGCTTTGACATATTTTGGAATAATTGAAAACATATATCTCTTTTTCTCGCGATCAACGTTACAATGGGAATTATTAAAAAATGATTTATCTAAAACTATCAAACGTGAATCTTAAACACGATGGAGTGCCAGAATACAAGCGGTTAACGTTTTCGTCGATGGGCTAGATAATATAGTAGAACTATTAGAAAAATTAGTAGAGCACCACAAGTGACACCAGCAGTGAAGCTACAATTTGTTTTGCAAAATTTACTTACTTTTAGTTTCATAACTTTAGTTCATTTCTGGTATGAAATCTTAGGAGGATTGATCGAGTGCAGCTCAGATTACAAGATCATAGAATGAATGATCTTCAAGATAAGCTCTGTGAAGTGGCAATAGAAAAAGCGAAGTCTCTTTGTGAGAATTGGGATGTTGATACAATATGTGTAAGAAGACGTCGCAAAATACCGGAAGAATTTGCTCTGTGAAGTGGCAATAGAAAAAGCGAAGTCTCTTTGTGAAAATTGGGATATTGATACAATCAGTGGTGGATTTACGCCTAGGCCCATGAGGCCCAGGCCTAGGGCGGCATAATTTAAAGGGCGCCAAAATTTAAAGGTAAAATAATATAAGGGCTATTTAAATTCGAAAATTGATTTGGCCCAGTTTTGCTTTAAACGAGTACGAAATTTCTATTTAATTATATTAAATAATTCAATTATTGAATTTACTTTCTTATTAGTAATTCGACTTAGAGGGTTATCGATTCTGACCACAGATTTAATAAAAAAAAATAAAATAATATTCTTAAAAAATCTGTGTACCTTAACTTTATTTTAAAATCGCTAGATTTGACGGGAAAATAGCTAAATTCCCATCACTGCTCAGAAGGTTTTAAAGAATAATTAGGTGATTTCCCTTTTCAATAATTATCTATGAAAAATAAAAATGTGGGTGTTATTTATTTTGAATGTGTGTGGCTCATTCTAATTGATAGCGTTCACGTACCTATACAAGTATCAACATCTTTTTGTGTTTTTGCAATTCTAATCTATTGTTTTTTTTTTTTAATATGAGTGCCTATCGGAAAAAACTCAGCGGTGCTGAATATCGTAAAAAAAAGACTGAACAAAATACAAAGGTAGATAATTTACTCAAAAAAACAAATAACATCACAAATTTCAAAAATTCCAAAAACGTTTACAATGATAAAACTAGGTATTGTTCCAAAAACCTATTTCAACGTACTTTAAAAAACGGAGAAATTCAACGCCGTGAGTGGTTGATTTATTCAGAAACTAAAGGGTCTGTATTTTGTGTTCCTTGTTTGTTATTTGGTAGAAGTGGTGAAATTAATGCTTTTACCGGCGAAGGGTTTAGTGACTGGAAAAACTCAAATGCACGCGTTGAAGCTCACGAAAATTCAGATTTTCATAAAACTAATGTTTATCATATAAAAGCTCGAGCAGTAGTTCAAGGCCGTGTTGATCAAAGTCTTATTAAACAGCTAGATGAAGAAATTTCGTATTGGAGAAAAATTTTATACAGAATAATTGCAATTGTTAAATCACTAGCAATGAGAGGACTGCCATTTCGAGGACATTCAGAACAAATTGGAGATCTACGAAATGGAAATTTCTTAGGAACAGTAGAGCTTCTTGCCGAGTTTGATCCATTTTTATCTGAGCATTTAAAATGTTGTGCGCACCCTGGGAGTGGAAAAACGTCGTACTTATCTAAAACAATCTACGAAGAAATTATAACCTTGATCCGAGATAAAGTATTACAACACATTTCTACTGAAGTGCAAATGGCTAAGTATTTTGGTATCATTGTAGATTCTACGCCTGACATTGCACATGTCGATCAGCTTGCTATAATTATTAGATATGTACGTGAAAATGGTGAAACCGTTGAAAGATTTTTAGAATTTTTACCAAATACTGGTCACAAAGCCAAAGATATTGAAAATGCCGTGTTAAACTCTCTAGAAAAAAATGGTTTGGACATAATGAACTGCCGTGGTCAATCTTATGATAATGCAAGTAATATGTCAGGTATATATTCAGGACTCCAGGCTAGAATTAAAACAATAAATCCTTTAGCAGATTACGTGCCTTGCGCTGCCCATTCTTTGAATTTAGTAGGTACTTGTGCAGCTGAATCTGTACCCGAAGCAGTAGAATTTTTTTTCACTTTGCAAGAACTTTATAATTTTTTTACAATATCTACACATCGTTGGGAGATCTTGGTGCAGCGGACAAATTTAAGACTCAAAAGTCTATCTCAAACTCGCTGGTCTGCTCGACATGATGCATGTTATGCTTTAGAAAAAGAGTGGTCTGCAATAATTGATGCATTAAACTTTATTGCAGAAAACAAAGACGAGAAACCGACTACACGATCTGAAGCTATTGGATTGCAAAGAAAATTACAGCATCTAGAAACAGCTATTCTAGTCATTGTTTGGAATGTAATTTTAGATCGTTTTAATGCTGCTAGTAAGAAACTTCAGGGATCTCACGCTGATTTGTCATCTGTTATCCAAATTTATGGTTCCCTAGCATCATTTCTTCAGGATATGAGAAATAAACAATTTTCTGAATTCGAAGAAAAAGCCAAAAAGTTATCTGGAGTTCAAGATTATTATCATTATGACACTCGTCGCAGAAAAACAAGAAAACTTCAGTCAGATGAATCACGGGTAAATGAAAGGGCACCATTTTGTGGAAAAGAAAAATTTCGTACAAATATTTACTATCCGATTTTGGACACTCTGAGTGTACAGTTATCCGAACGTAAAAACGCATACGAAAAACTTTTTGTAAACTTCCACTTTTTTGATAATATGTCTAAAATAGATTCAAATGAGTTAAAAAGTCACGCAAATAAACTCGTCAAAAAGTATCCTGATGATTTAGAAGAGACATTAGGAAATGAATGCATTCATTTACATTATCAACTCAAAGATTTATTGGCAAATACTGAAGATGTGCGCTCTGCAAAAAATATATCCGACATATTACATTCACGTAATCTTCAAGATGTTTACCCCAATGTATACATAGCTTTACAAATTTTTTTGAGTATCCCTGCTACAAACTGTTCAGCAGAAAGGTCATTTTCCACCCTTAAAAGAGTAAAAAACTATCTACGGGCAAGTATGGGCCAAGATAGACTTAATGCCCTTGCATTATTGTCTATTGAAACCCAATTAGTGCAAGAAACAAACTTTGAAGAATTAGTTGACGTTTTTGCCCGATCAAAATCCCGAAAAACTAAATTAACAAAATAAGCGCTGAATAAAAAACTAAATAATATATTTTTAAAAAAATAGTATTCTTATTAAAAAGTTACTTATATTTTTCATAAAAACTTTTGCTTTTCTTTTTGTCTGGATATAAATATATGAATTTTATTTTAATTTATTTTATTTAAACCTCAAATTTTGAAAGAAAATTATAAAATTTGGAGTTAATTTTTTTTAAAAACACACGCCTCATGTGCAAAATTTTATCAATTTTTTGTTCGGAAAATATAAGCAAATATGTATGAAAATAAGACAAATGTATAAAAAATAAGACTTATATGACACTGCTTTGAATTGGCCAAAATATAAGATTAATTATATGTGAATTAAAAAAAACGTATATATAGTATGTATGTATCTAAATTAATAAAAATTAATACACAATAATTTAATTATTAAAAAATTGTATGTTTTTTTTTTTTTTTTGATAATCACTCCTATTTTATCAAAAAGAGTGCCTAGGAAAGGAGCAGGCCTAAATCCGCCTCTGGATACAATATGTGTGTTAACGCTACTCCCAAAATCCTAATAATTTTATTTGCTTTCGATCTAGCAACACTATATTTTTTCAATTCCGAAAAAAATAAATATGTTTACTGTCATCATTAATTTTTAACGAAAGTGTTAATTGTCAAGATGCGTCTTAAATTTTTCGCCATTTTATATTAATATATTCATTGGATTAGACGTGGCGTGACATCTTTAGATTAACCAAATCCGTTAACTTTTCCAGTGGTTTCCATACTAAAAAGTATTATATAATTGAAACATACATATATCTACATCTTTACTTATATATAAATATATTTGTTTTTATTTATAAGGAATTTTAATATAAATACATTTGCATGAAGAAATCAAGCCTTTTATTCATCTGGTGTATTTTATTCAAAATCATCTGGAAATTGCTGGCCCGGCCAATTGCCTTCTCAACAATGTGTAAGAAGACGTCGCAAAATGCCGGAAGAATTTGCTTTTTTCCGCAGAAAGTGAAATTTATCGCACGATTGACACGATTAAGTGACCTTAACTTCAAATTTGGATTTCTAATATACGTTGAAAATTTATTAAACAGGAATAATGTTGATATCGACCTAGAAAAAAATTGTAAAAATTTGGGTGAATTGTATAATACAGATGTTAGTGGAATATAACTATTTATCGAAATATGTGACTGCAAAATGTTACTCCGCAGTATAAAAGAAATGGAACCTAAAACTCCATTTGAATAGCTTACTTTTATAATCTCATATGGAGAAGATGTTTTTCCAAATCTGAGAGTGGCACTTCAAATACTCCTGACTATCTCAGTATCAATTGCTAGCTGCGAACGTTCATTCAGCAAATTAAAATTACTTTTAACATATCTACAATCAACGATAGTATAAGATCGCCTAAGTGACCTAGCATTTTTAAGTGTGGAAAAAGAAAAATTTTAAATGAGCAACTTGATGATATTATTAATAAATTTGCTTCATCAAAAGCAAGAAAAATTTACACATTTTTTTTTAATCAATCAAATTTTTATTTACAATCTATTTTGCAATAATAAGTAAATTATATAAGTACAACTGATACTTAACCTACATTATTAAGCTTCATTAAGCCTAATAACTTAATTTATTTTTTTGTTTTTATTACATACAAAATTTAGTATTTATATTTACATATTTACATATTTTGTAATAATAAATTCTATTTTCTGTATGGTAGGTCTAAAACATGAAACCTTTTTAGCCTTTTAACTTCTTCAGATTCATCTAATAGAATAATTGCTAGTGGATTTGAATGGTTACTAAGCCTTTCCAAATATCTACAACTAAATCTGTTAATTTCATCTTTAATATAAGAAATTCTAAGATCTGCATGAATATGTTTGTTGGTCACATACCAAGGAGCAGAAGTAATGAGTCGTAAAGTTTTGGATTGGTATCGTTGTAGAATCTCAACATTAGAGTTGCTTGTCGTGCCCCATAATTGTTGGCCGTATGTCCAAACTGGTTTTAATATCGATTTATAGATTTTAACTTTGTTTTCCAGACTTAGTTCTGATTTTGGACCTAGTAGCCAGTAAAGTTTTTTGGTTTTGATATCTAAATGTTCGCGTTTCACTTTGACATGGTTTTTCCAGGTTAATCCTTTATCAAGATGCATACCCAAATATTTTACGCTATCGGAATTAGGTATTAGAGCATTGTTAATGTAAAGTGATGGGCATTCATTATACCCTCCACTCCAGTGTGCAGAGGGTATATATAAGTTTGTCATTCCGTTTGTAATAATTAGAAAAAAAAAATCTGGACCCCATAAAATATATATATTTGTGATCCTTATAATAAGCGAAGTTGTTATAGCTATGTCCATCTGTCCGTCTGTCCGACTGTCCGTCTGTCCGTCTGTGGAAATCACGATGGCGGCTTCAATCGGACAGCTAGGGTACTCGTTGGCATAAAAAATGATTCACTAACATCCTGAGAAGTTTGCTATTTAAAATCGTCCAAATCGGTTGATCTGGTCCCGAGAATTGAGCGAATAATTAAAAAAAAGTCCTGAGAAAATATGATTTTAATATTTTTCTTGTGATAACGCCCTCAATAGGGCAGCTAGGGCGTTTGTTTTTAGTGAGAATGATTCACTGACATCATGAGAAGGTCCCTGTTTTTAAATCATGACAATAGGTTTCATAGGTGCCGAGAAATTACTGAAAAGGTAAAAAAAATATGACGTTTTCCTATATTGTTTTCCTAAATTTTGTATTTTGTCATAGCTGTGCATGTTGTTTTTGTGGTCGTTGTGTTAATAATACAAAAATTCATCAATATCAATATTTTTTGGTGTAATATTTAAGTTAATTAATTAATAAAAGAAACTATATAAAATCAACATCAATATTCTGCGATTTTTATAACATCACAAAATGTTACAAATTGATACATACTACTGTTGCCAATATCAAAATACTATAAATAATATTCATATATTATGTATATGTATATCCATAATAAACGCATATTAAAATAAATCGGTATTTTATTTTATTTTTACAAAATTCTGAAATTTTTAGAGTTGCAAAAATAGTACGGTTTTAAGAGTTGTATTTTTAGTACATGTATAAACTCTGCATACTTGCATTCAAAAGTAGTAGGTAGGTAAACCATAAAAAAATTAGTGTTTAGAAAAATACTGTTTTTTGTCAGATGTTAATTTACAATAAATTTTTAAAATTTGTTATTTAATGTCGGGACAGAGGCAAACGCCATTCCCAAAATTTTGTTTCAACAGTTATCCACATTAAGAATAACTGCGTAGCTCAGCTCAATCAATGTGCAATGATCGAGCCTTGCCCTGGGAAACATGCATTTATGCTTTTCTTAACACAAACGCCATTCCCAACTTCCAAAAATTTTTGACACGAGCTATTCACATTATGAATAATCGCGGAGCTCAACTCAATCATAGTGCAATGATAAAGCTTCGCCCTGGAAAACATATATTCATGCTTTTCTTAGCACAAACCGAACTTCTTATGGCACGTTAAAAATAAACTAATTGAGAAGTACAATTCATCATTACGCTGTATTATAATACTATTTTCTTATTTTACTGGTAGCTAGTAAGCAAAGTGATCGTATCATTGTGAACGAAATAGAATTGAAATTGTGTGCAGATTTGTTTTACTTAAAAAACCTGTTTCTACAGATAGTGAATAAAATCCCAGTAAGCATTTTATGCAATAAATGATCATGTAGAGTCTTTTTGACTCATATGTGCTATTAAAACAGTAATAAATGCGCCCTTTTGCTGATCACAAAATATTCTTTTGTTGGGCTTAAATATTACCTTTCCCGCGAATCTTCTTTGGAATCCTTTTTATCCGCTTTTCTGATCAGTTTCGACTCATTTTAGGTCTTATTTAATGTAATTTTTCTATAAATCACTTTTTAAGAGAAAGCAAAAATCATTTTCTAGTCTTTTTGTAATAGCGCATGTGATTAATCAGTTTTTAATCATCAAAAGTGCTCGAAGAATACACAGTAAGTTAATTTTTGCTAAAACAATCTTCGAAATGATGACTGGGATATCGTATATTTTTGTTAAAACACAAACATATACATAGCATCATGAGTAAACTGAACTCTAATCGGCTTCTTATATGTATACAGCCGAACAAAAACGAAAATACTCACCAAAGAGTAAAGTAAGCAACAATTTCATTCAGTCTTATGGAAGCTTTTGAACAAAGCAAGTCTATGTCGCGTTGTCTTGTGAATTTTTACATTGTTTTTTAATAGGTACTAGCGATGCCAGGAGATTTTTTCAGAAATCCCTACACTTATGAAAAAAATTCCCTTTTTCCTTACACACACTTTTTCCTCTACACTACTTTTTTTAAAATTTATTTTTAATTTGTACATTTTCAATTTGAATTATGTAAAAATAACATAAAAACAAAGAAAAAAAAAATATAAAAAATAAGATAAAAATATCATGAGAATTACATAAGAATAATATAACAAACATATAGATATTATAAAAAAAATATTTTTACAATTCTGTATAATTCATCTTTTTGATATGGTTAAAATGGCTTGCAAATGAGATGTTACAACTCAAACAGAATATTTGTTCTTGGTTTTCAGTGTTGCCGTTTTAGCTTTTTAGTTGCTAGATTTAGCAACTTTTTTTTGTCGTTTAGCATCCAAAATTTATCAAAAGATGCTAGATGCTAACTTAGAATCTTTTATTAATAAAAAGTTGCTTTTAGCATCTTTTTTTTATATTTTTTTTTTTTCATTATTTTTGAATATATAATTTTAATGGTATTGATATGTTTTAATTTCTCAAAGTGTAGGATAGTAATTTTGTGTACTACTCCTTTTACCACTCTGCTCGTTTCTTTCAACAAATATAACAAAACATTTTGAAATAGAAGAATGTAAACACCAACAGCAGTTTTTAATGAATTAGAAAGTCGATTGCCAAAAAATATTATTGTATTAAAAAAAATGCCAAAATTTTCAATACAAAACACATTAAATCGGGTAAAAGAACAGATAACCGATATATTAGAAGAGTTTAAATTTATATCATCTGAAACAGACAAAATTCAAATCCAATGGAGTTATTCACAGAACAAAACTGGGATACAACACTGAATACAACCTCTTTATGGATTGAAAAATTCTATTGGAGAAAATCCATTTAAGGAGTTATCAATATTTGTATTGTCTATATTAGTTTTGTCTTTCTCAAAAGCCGAAGTTGAACGTTTGTTTAGTTTAATGGCTTTAGTTAAAAGCAAACTTCGAACAGAATAAAATCCGAGTTGTTATGTTCTGTAATACGTATAAAAGAAGGATTGAAATTGAAAAATCGGTGATGTCACACTTACAATATACCGAGCGATGTCGTTGATAAGAGTCGATCGTCAGAAAAATATCAGAGCAAAGAAGAACTTGAAGATGAAGACATCACAGAAATGTTAGATTCCATAAACCAATTATTCAAATATAATCGTATCTTTTGATAATGTAATTTCTGTTATATTTTAAATAAAAAAAATGCCTCTAAAATTAAAAAAATATTTAATTTAAGTTTAAAATAAACTCAATTTGATGTTAATAAAAATTTCAGATGAAATCCAAAATAATTTTAATTAAAATTTAAAAAATATAAATCGAAACATATGTTTTATATTAATTTTTCGATTTAAAAACCAAAGAATTTATTAATAAGTATATAATTTTTCAGTATAAAGGTAATGAAATTTGAAAAAAAAAATTTAGCATCCAGTACATTTAAGCATCTTTTTTTGCAATTTAGCATCTTTACAATTTCAAATAATGGCAATACTGTTGGTTTTAAAAGATTTTTTATAACAGTGGTTATAAGCATGTATACTTAGATCTGATTTATCGCATTTTAATATATTTTCAAAAGCCTTGCATCTGCATTCATAGTCGTCACCTTTGACCTGCTCCAGCCATCCAGTACCATCTCGTGTCTCAACTAACTGAAGCAAAATCTTTATGTTCTGTATTTCTTTGATGTGTTTTCAGCATCATCGAAAAACGAATCGGACATTTTTCTTAAATTAATTATGTTTCTAAAATTAATTATGTTCAAATTTATAATATTTTAATGTAATGCACAAAAAAGTGTTTTATACTTGTCATTGTTATTAAAGAATCCACATATTTACTTCCTTCATATTATAGAGTTAATACCAGACTTAAAAAGACTTTAAAGTTTAAAATTGAAAAAAAATATGCGATATTTAACAAATACATTCAAAATAGTTTTGACTGAAATTTTTGGCAGTTTTAGTTTTGCCTTGTATCAGTAAAATGTTCAGATATTAACTAAAAAAAACAATTCGTTAAATATTTTCATCTTAATTATCTTAGTTAATTTAAAGACACAAAGATAGATTTAATACAATAAAAACAAGTAAGAGTTGAAAGTTGATCTATGCGGACTCACAAATGTGCCCTATACTAATAGGACTAGAAAATTGAAAAGGAATGTAAAAAATAAAATGCACCTTTATATTAAAAACTTTAAATTTAAAAGAAAATTACAAAATAAACCATTTACCTGTTTAAGCTTAATATTGTTTGTAATTATCTGGATCAGGTTAGTATTTAAAATGGGATAAATCGGGAGTCATTGTGCCAATTTATGACCTAAAATATGTAGACACCTCTATAAAATGCTGAAAATTCAGAGCATTTGTTGTAATAATTCGGTAGTAGGTTTATCAAAGTGTTTACATATTCAAATATTTTATATACATTTGTTACAAATAGTGCAAGAAGTCCAGATATTAATGTAAACGTAAAACCCAGGTGGAGGGTATCAAAGATTCGGCATAGCCGAATTTAACACTCTTACTTGTTTTTGCGTAAAGTGAACATGACCTGAACCGATTTATTAGTATTTATTGTAATTTTCCATTTCATGAACCATTCTTGTAATAGATTTAGTTCACTTTGAACTAACGAAGATGCTATTATTGGGCATTCATTTGACGCAATCATGGCGGTATCATCTGCGTATGTCGCAACTGTGACGTTTTGTGTAACAGGCATGTCTGATGTATATATTGTATATAAAATCGGGCCCAAAACACTACCTTGTGGTACCCCTGCATTTATTGTGCATATTTCAGATTGCTCATCATCGACCTTTACGAAAATTTTTTTTTCATTTAAATATGATTTAAGAATTTAATATATTGGAGTTGGTAAAAGGGTTTTAAGTTTGTAAAGTAGTCCTTGATGCCAAACTCTGTCAAAAGTTTGTTTAACATCTAGAAAGACAGCTGAACAATTAATTTTTCTTTCAAATGTGTTGGTTATCTCATTAACAACTCGGTGACACTGTTCCGGAGTTCCATGACTATGACGAAACCCAAATTGATGATCCGGAATAATACTTTTCTTTTCTAGGAATGAAATTAACCTATTCGATAGCATCCTTTCAAAAATTTTTGAAAATGTTGGCAGCACACTGATTGGTCTATATGACGAAACCTCATTTTCTAGCTTATTTGATTTGGGAACCATAATTATTTGGGCTCGTTTCCAGTGAGTTGGAATATATGATAATCTTAGAATAGAATTAAAGATGACGGTTAAGAATACCATTGATTTTTTAGATAACTGCTTAGCAACTTCTGAATTTATTTTGTCATATCCCGGAGATTTATTTAGTTTATATATTTCATGCTTTACTTTTTTTAATGTAAAAGATATAATAGGTAAGACCATTTGGCAAGGAGAATCCAGAAAGTTTAGTTTATTCATTTCATCGTTGGAATTTGTAATGGAGAATGGCTGAAATGTTGTTTTTAAATGATTAGAAAATGAATCGGCTTTATTTTTGTTGCATCTACACATTGAACCATTACAATCTCTTATCGGAAAATTTCTATTAGTTGGCTTCCTTGAAAATTTTGCAGCTTTCCATAAACTATATTCGTTATTGTTTGTTGTATTGAGATTTCTCAAAAAATTACCAAACTCATCATTCTTTATTTCAGCTATATGCTTTTCGAGATCATTGGATGCTCGGTTAAAGTTTGTCTTATCCCTTGGATTTCTGGTTGATTGCCAGATCCTTCTTAGTCTTTGTTTATTCCTTATTAAAGCTCTTATTTTAGCGGATATCAGTACCTGAATTCCATTTGATTCTTGTTTTTGTGGAGTTGATAGAAAAGCTGCTTCGTTAATGATATTTGTTAGCTTTTCAACGGAATAGTCTAATTCATAATTGTTTTTGATGGATATATTCATATCTATATTTTTATCTAACCATTTTTGAAAAGATCTAATATCAGTATTAGATGTAAATAGTTTCCAGTTTTTATATGTAGTTTGCAATGAAGTACTGAAGTTCAAAATTATTGGTGTGTGATCTGAACTAAGATCATCACTATCTATGATATCCAGTAAATTACTGGATATACCCGAATAGACAAAAAAAAAGTCCAGCAAATCTATTTTTGTATGAATCAGCTGGCCAATAAGTTGGTCTACCTGTAGACAATGTTTTATAATTGTTTGATATGACGCATTTATGAAGTTCCCTCCCTTTCGGATTAACAAGCCTTGATCCCCACCATGGATGCTTGGCATTAAAATCACCACCAACAATAAATCTAGGTGCTAGGTTTCTGAAAAAATTATCATAATCGTGTTCCTTAATGTTATGTCTTGGTGGACAGTACACGGAGTAAATTGCGATATCAGCGTTGTCGCATCTTATTTGGATCCCACTAGCTTGTATTGTAGCTTTTAACATTGGTTCCAATACATTATATTTTAAGCTAGACTTTATTAAAACAGCAGAGCCTGCCTGAGCTTTGCCATCAGAGTGGTTGGCTACAATAATCTCAAAATCCATAATTTTAAAAAATGTATTTTAAGTAAAATGAGTTTCAGAAATTAATAACATATCTATATAATTACATTTAAGAAAAAGTTCAATTTCCTTGGCATGATTGGAAGCACCGTTGGCATTCCATGTTGCAATTCTTAAATTTATTTGCATAATTTCGTAATTAAGACACTCACTAAATTCATTAACTTATCAAGCATTGCTTCTAGTCTATGCATTACGTTGTTGTCAACATTATTTCCTGTAACAGCTTGAGAATATGAAACATTTCTAGTTTCGTAACCGGCATTACAATTGACATTGTTTCCTGAGGGGTTTAGATGGGGAAAATCTTTTGTATTCGCGTGAAATTGTTCAGGTCTTGGCAGATTTTGATTTCTCAAATAGGAATATGGTTTTTTATTTTTGACAAGTTCTTGATAAATGTTGCAGCCTCTGTAACTAGCAATATGGTTTTGTTGGCAGTGTACGCATTTCAGTGAAGTATTAATCTCCTTATCACACTCAGAAGTTGGGTGATTACCTCCGCATTATACACACCTGTAAGGTTTTTCGCAGTACGACTTTGTATGAACGAATTGCTGGCAGCGATGGCACTGTACTAAATCAGAAGTTTTTTTTTTTTGGTGGTTTTTTGGTGGAACCACTTTATTTTATAAATATCCTTGTTGTAAGGATTAGGTTCGAGGTACACAAAGAACATGGGCAACGGCTGTTTTGAAATACGACTTTTGATATTACATACATCTCTTACTTGATGACCTGATAGGAATAATTCGGCTCTTATATCCTGGGTCGGTGTTGTATGATGAATTCCCTTAACAACAATTCTATAAGATCTCTCTGGCTTTATCTGATAAGTATGAAAGCATACGTTTTTTGATTATAAATGCTTGACTACTGTTCTATACGACTCAATATTTTTTACCATTAATCTAATTTGGTTATCCCTCACAGTTTTATAATTGAAATTATTAAAAGATACTTCCTTAGATATAGATTTAATCATAACACTTATGTTTTCAATATATTGTATATATATAGGTGGAGGGAGCTTTTGATGATTTATCTTCAAGAAAAATTTATACATAGTAATAGTTTTATTAATGCATTATAATGATATTATTACTAAATATATGTATTTCCTTCGAGATAATAATTATTTATTTTTTTATTGTTTTAAAACTGCATGCTTTTAAAATATTTTTTTTATAAATATGTAAAATAAATAATAGGTATCTTTTGAACTTATTCTAGATGATCATGTACATTTCAAAATCTAGTCTTGTTTTGTCAAATAAATTTTTTGTATCAAATTTAAAGCCTAGCTTGAGCCTATGAATTTATTTAGTTTACTTTATTTATTTATAATTTGCAAGTATATTTCATATATAATATTATATGATTTTAGAATGGGGGGGGGGGCTAAAAAGATATTTTGCCCCAAGCACAAGTTAAGCTAGCTACGCCACTGGTAAGGAAATGTAAAGTTAGGTAAGGTAAAAGAAGGGAAAGGAAGGGAAGGTAAGGTAAGGTAATTTAAGGTAAGGTAAGATAAGGTACTGTTATGTAAGGTAAGGTTATTTAATTTAAATTAAATGTAGAATTACATGGGACTAAGTAATTTAATTTCAAAGTTTTAGTGCAAACACAGACATAGAGGCGGGTGGGTAACGATAAAACAGCAGAAAAAGTTTATCTGAGTTGATCGGTAAAAAAAAAAAAGTTTTATCTCAGTTGACAGTTTCCAACTTCAGCACAATAACATAATACCTACTAATACGTTGTAGTGTATAAATACCAACGTTTTTTTATATAAAAACCACAAAAACACATAAACTGACGTGTGGTCACTGTAATAATGATGTTATTTTGTTAGCTTAGCTTTTTTCGTTTTTACATTAACAAGGAAATGTCAACGTTGACAAACAATTAAAGTAACAACAACAAATACAAAGCATACGCTAAAAATTCATAATATTTGTTATTGAAAACATATATAAGATTGTTAAATAGGAGGAAAATGTCAATTATTTAACAAAAGCATTAAACGCAAAAATGTTTAAATTTAAACTCAATGATTATGGGTTCGAATGAAATCATTAAAAAAAAAATGTAATGACATCATATAATATTGAATAAATAATACTGTAAAAAATCAATGATGACAAGTTGCTTTAATTATGGTTTAGCTGAGATACAGAGTCAGTCTGTCTGGTCATTTAAGATAATTACTGTAAGATATTTGTAACATTTCATTACATATAGGAAATTTCCTCAAACGATCTTTAACCATTGTAATTAATAACTTATTTTGTAATAGATAAATTTCTACGAACTGAAAATTTGTTTATCTGATAATAATTAAAAGCAATTTAAAAAAAAAAAAACTCTAAATACGTAGCTTTTCAAAAATTTAAAAAATTATTTTAATCAAAATTTAACAATATTATCAAAACGTGTCAATAATTTTTGATGTGCAAACATCTATACGCGGAGGGGGGTAAATTTCTATTTCAAAATATAATCACAAAAACAGCGTAACAGGTGAGCCGTAAGAAAAAATCGTTATGACTTATAATTGTATTGGTGAAAAAGTTATGTTATGTAATAATCTTTTTGAAAATGAAAAATTAAAAATGAAAAACGAAAAATGAAAAATGAAAACTGAAAAAAAAAAATTAAAAATAAACAAGTAAGAAAATTATAGTCGGTCTACACCGACTATACGATACCCTATACCATGCGTTTAGAAACCCTATCTCTTAGGCCCAACTAATTGGACATTGAAAATAAGCAAAAACCAAATTTGAGTGGGATTTTTATTATTTTTTTTGCTGCAGATATGAAAAAGTTCATATCGGATGCTATATCTATAAAGGGACTAGGTCCAAAAATGGACCGATCCTGATCATGTTTGGTAAAGGCTCTTGTATTTTGCAAAAATATGTACAAACAAAATTTGAGAAGAATCAGTGCAATATTTTTGTTTTTTAATAGATTTAAGTGAAGATCGGGAAGCAGCTCTATATGGGCTCAAAGGGATCATGTTTGGACTACTCATTAGTGGATATAATGAACGCATACAAACCCAATTTGAGTAAGATCTATATGACAATTTGGATCTTATGGCAATTTATGTCGATTTCATATGGGTAATTTGTATGGGGGCTAGGTCTGAACATGGACCGATTCTCACCAATTTCAACAGCGTTCATTCTATGGCCGATAAAAGCTTATATACCAAATTTCATCAAAATATATTCATATTTGCGACCCGCAGTTTGATTACAAACTTTACATGGACACACAGACGGACGGACGGACGGACGGACGGACGGACATTGTTAAATCAACTCAGAAAGTGATTCTGATTCGATCGGTATAATTGAAGATGGGTCTAGGTCAAATATTTTTGGTTGTTACAAACAGCAGCACAAAGTCATTATACCCAAACCACATAGTGGTATAGGGTATAAAAATGAAAAATAAACAAGTAAGAAAATTATAGTCGGTCTAGACCGACTATACGATACCCTATACCATGCGTTTAGAGACCCTATCTCTTAGGCCCAACTAACTGGACATAGAAAATAAGCAAAAACCAAATTTGAGTGGGATTTTTATTAATTTTTTTTGGCTGCAGATATGAAAAAGTTCATATCGGATGCTATATCTATATGGGGACTAGGTCCAAAAATGGACCGATTCTGATCATGTTTGGTAAAGTCTCTTGTATTTTGCAAAAATATATACAAACACAATCTGAGAAGAATCAGTGCAATATTTTTGTTTTTTAATAGATTTAAGTGAACATCGGGAAGCAGCTCTATATGGGACCAAAGGGATCATTTTTGGACTACTCATTAATGGATGTAATGAATGCATACAAAACCCAATTTGATTAAGATCTATTGGATCTTATGGCAATTTATGTCGATTTCATAGGGGTAATTTGTATGGGGGCTAGGTCTAAACAAGGACCGATTCTCACCAATTTTAATAGCGTTCTTCCCATGGCCGATAAAAGCTTATATAACAAATTTCATCAAAATATATTCATATTTGCGACCTGCAGTTTGATTACAAGGTTTACATGGATACACAGACGGACGGACGGACAGACATTGTTAAATCAACTCAGAAAGTGATTCTGATTCGATCGGTTTAATTAAAGATGGGTCTAGGTCAAATATTTTTGGTTGTTACAAACAGCAGCACAAAGTCATTATACCCAAACCACATAGTGGTATAGGGTATAAAAACGAAAAATGAAAAATAAAGATGAAAAATAAAAAAATGAAACATGAAAAATGAAAAATGAAAATGAAAAACGAAAAATTAAAAATAAAAAATGAAAAATTAAAACTGAAAAATTAGAAATGAAAAACAAAAAATAAAAAATAAAAATAATAATAAAAAATGAATAACGAAATATGAGAAACGAAAAACGAAAAATCAAAAATGAAAAATAAAAAAATGAATATTAAAAACTATGAAAATTATAGTCAGTCCAGACCAACTATAGGATATCCTATAGCATGGTCTAGAGACCCTATCTCTTCGGTCTAACTAATTGGACATAGAAAATAAGCATACACCAATTTGAGTGGCACTGTTATTAATTTTTTTGGCTGCAAATATGAAAAAGTTCATATCGGATGTTGTATTTATATGGGGACTAGGTCGAAAAATGGACCGATCCTGCCTATATTTTGTAAAGTCACTTATATTTTGAAAAAATATATACAAACCAACTTTGAGAAAAATCTGTGCAATATTTTTGTTTTTTGATAGATCTAAGTGTAGATCGGGGAGCAGCTCTCTATGGGGCATATGACTAAGAATTTTCCTAAAAGGATTTTATTTGGACTACTCATTAATGGATATAATAAATACATACAAACCGAGTTTGACTGAGATCTATATGTTAATTTGGATCTTGTGGGAATTTATGTCGATTTCATAGGGGTCATTTGTATGGAGACTAGGTCCGAACATGGACCGAATTTCACAAATTTCAAAAGCCTTCATCATATGGTCGATAAAAGCTTATATGCTAAATTTGATCGATATATATTCATTTTTGCGACCTGTAGTTTGATTACAAGGTTTACATGGACACACAGACGGATGGACGGATGGACCGACGGACATCGCTTAATCGAACATCCAAATGCTTAAAACTCTTTAGTGCCAAATTTTTTTTTTCTAAATCGTTGGAGGATAACTTTTTATACCCTATACCACTATGTGGTTTGGGTATAATGACTTTGTGCTGCTGTTTGTAACTACCAAAAATATTTGACCTAGACCCATCTTTTATTATACTGATCGAATCAGAATCACTATCTGGTTTGATTTAACGATGTCCGTCCGTCCGTCCGTCCGTCCGTCCGTCTGTGTGTCCATGTAAAGCTTTTAATCAAACTGCAGGTCGCAAATATTAATATATTTTGATAAAATTTGGTATTTAAGCTTTCATCGGCAATAGGATGACTGGTATTGAAATTGGTGAGAATCGGCCCATATTCAGACCTAGCCCCCATACAAATGACCGCTATGAAATCAACATAAATTGCCATAAGATCCAAATTATCATATAAATCTTAGTCAAATTGGGTTTGTATGTGTTTATTACATCCATTAATCAGTAGTCCAAAGAGCCATATAGAGCTGCTTCCCGATCTTCACCTAAATCTATCAAAAAACAAAAATATTGCACTGATTCTTCTCAAATTATTTTTTGTATATATTTTTGCAAAATACAAGAGACTTTATAAAACATGGTCAGGATCGGTCCATTTTTGGGCCTAGTCCCTATATAGATATAGCATCTGATATGAACTGTATCATATCAGCAGCCAAAAAAATTAATAAAAATCCCACTCAAATTTGATTTATGCTTATTTTCTATATCCAATTAGTTGGGCCTGAGAGTTAGGGTCTCTAAACGCATGGTATAAGGTATCGTATAGTCGGTCTAGACCGACTATAATATTCTTACTTGTTTGTAGTTGACTTTTGTATTTATCCATTAGTTTTAAGTCTAGATTTAAGTCTACTGTTAACATTAAATTTAAATAATTTTTTTTCCATATATTGCGCACGAAGCGATTGCAAATCGAGATTTGGACTCTTCTCGCTCTTTAGAGATTCAATTGTGTTTTTTGAAAAAAATTTCTTGGTAATTAAAACAAACCACAAAATGACTTGAATTTTATAAAAATCAGAGCAACGAGCAACAGCTATTTAAGGTAATAAGATAATTTTGGTGACACTCTAAATTAAAAATGTTGACATATATGTATTAATTTAATCTCCAACCCACGTACATATGTACCATTCCTCTTTGAGTATTATGCTAGTAAACATAAATTAATATAACGATTAAAATAAATGCCTTCAAAAATCAGTTTCTGAGTTATATGAAATTGTTTCCATTTTAATTACAGTTTTTCACCAATTATAATTGACAAAGAATTGGTTAATCTACTCCAATCTCTACCAATTTGTACACTTTTGCGCCTGAAAACAACGACTTTATAGCCAAAATTGAAATAAATGTATCATCAAGCGCATGGTTTTCATAAAGTAAAATAACGTATCATCACGCTTGTTTAAGAAATGAAAACTCAATAGTATTAAGTATGCACTGATTTTGTTCTCATTATTTATAAGTGTTCATTTCGTTTACCGTTAACAAACTCATTTTAGTGTCAATTTTGTTTTGATGTAAAATTACAAATTACAATATTTAGAGTGAATAATTAAATAAAAAATGTGTGGTAAAAATAATTCAAATGTGTTCTAATATAGAAAATAGTTGTAACGAAAATGTCAATAGTCTCAACAAAACTAATAATGGAGAAGAAAATAAAAAAAAAATCGTATGAATGGAAAGATATATGAAGGCGTTTCAAAGGGAAATGTTTGTGAAAGAATGCTGGTTGCAAATCAAAATATTGCGAAAAAGAGTTCAAGTCGACATTGCTACAATATTTCTGAACACGTGCGAATTAAAATATTTGATTGTTTCTGGCAGATGTAATGTGATCAAAGAAAACTTTATGTTACCAATAAAATTGAATGCTCCAACAAAAAGCGGATTTACGTAGAAGATTCTCGGCGTGCAATTACAAAATCACATTTTTTGAACAATAAAACAGTACGTCTGCAAGTATGTAGTAAAATGTTTATATCAGTCAACCTTAGGCATATTAGAATCAATGGTTAGAAATTGGGTGAATTTCAGTCAATTATGGGCTACAAGCCAAGCAAAACGGTACGAAATGCGATTAAATTACACTGTGGAACAAATTCAGGTTAGCAAAACTTAGGTCGATTCTGAGAGTGACGGGTGAAAATAGAGGCTAAATTATAAGACCCGTATCGCGGCGTTTGTTTATGTTAGTTTAAATTTTTTTTTAATCGACCTTCGAACTTTGCAGCCAAATGCCGATTTTCAGCATATTGTTTATATGGTTTTTTGGCTATAACTCGTCGACTAATTAATATTTTTCAATATATAAAAGCCAAATTATTGCTAGAGACCTGTGCAACAATTAAAATTTTTTCAAAAATTGATTTAGAAAATTTTTGTGGTGCTTATGAAGCAAAATGTTGGAAAAATTATTTTTTTTCATGCTTTTTGAAAATATTTTCCACAAAACTAAGTCTTTTTTGCTTTCTGATTGATCTATAATATGCCTCTCAGTTTCTTCAATAAATTTCATTTCAAAACAAAATGGTCTTAGTCGATAATTTGCGTTAAAAATCCCAAAACCATTAAATAAATAGCGATTTAGGTAGAAGTAATTAAAAAGGGAAGTTCCAAGAATTAGGAATTAGTAACACAACTTTTTTGTTTTCAACCACCGCACAGGTAGCGATTTTTTTTTATTTAAATGGACCATATTTGTAATGTTTGTGGACGTTTCATAGCAAGCGATGAAAAATGTGGCAATGCGAGTGATTTTTTTTTTTTTTTGGAAGCCTAGAAACAATATTTCTCGCAAGAGTTTATCACTGACGTAAACTATGCACCTAAAAAAGTTTACTTTAATTGCTATTCAACTATTATGCAATGGAAAAGTGAAAAGAAGAAGGCTATGGCTTTTGGTATACTAATGATGTGGTTAGACAACAGCCCGCATCAAGAAGAAAATTGCTATGGATGTATCAACTACCATAAAACTTTGAATAGAAGGAAAGCAAAGAATAAAACTTATGTAGCAGTGCCAAGTGTCCAATTACCATTACCGCACTCAGAATTCGTTCCAGTACCAACATACCGAAGTATTGATCTTCAAACAGATATCAGTACTACAACCGCCGCTGCTACATCCATGGATTTCTTCTCAGAATACGACACTGGTGAAGGTACATCCTACGAAACATCAAAGGACCCAATCCTAGTCACACAAAACCAATTGGATGGAATTGTTGCAAATTTGTGTTTGACTCAGAAAAAATCAGAACTATTGGCTTCATTTTTGAAGGAAATAATTTGCTGGCGAAAGGTACCAAAGTAACAGCATATTGAAAACGCCAAAAAAGAGTTAAAAAAGTTCATCAATGTGAATGATGCAAAAGATTTCGCTTATTGCAACGATAGTGAAAAGTTAATGGAGACGATAGGGTTAACCAATAAAAAAGATGATTGGCGTTTATTCATCGATAGTTCACTAATCAGCTTAACAGTTGTGCTTTTGCACAAGACAAATAGAATGCCTTCTCTTCCAATTCCGTATATTACTGACACTAGTGAAAATTTCGATAATTTGAAACACATTCTGGAAGTAGTCAAATATAACGAACACCAGTGGCGCATTTGCTGCGATCTCAAAATAGTTTCATTAATTACAGGCTTAACAGCATCCGGCCATCCAAAATATCCGTGTTTTTGTGCGATTGGGAAGAAACCAGTACAAAGAGCATAACTGGAATAGTGGCATTGGACGGAAATGGCTTAAAGAAAATAGGCTACACGAAAGTATTGTTTCTGAAATGAAAATTTTGTTGGCGTTGCTCCACATTAAGCTTGGCATTACTAACAAGTAAGAAAATTATAGTCGGTCTACTCATTAATGGATGTAATGAACGCATACAAACCCAATTTGAGTAAGATCTATATGACAATTAGGATCTTATGGCAATTTATGTCGATTTCATATGGGTAATTTGTATGGGGCTAGGTCTGAACATGGACCGATTCTCACCAATTTCAATAGCGTTTATCCCATGGCCGATAAAAGGTTAAATACCAAATTTCATGAAAATGTATTCATATTTGCGACCTGCAGTTTGATTACAAGGTTTACATGGACACACAGCCGGACGGACGGACGGACATTGTTAAATCAACTCAGAAAGTGATTCTGATTTGATCGGTATAATTAAAGATGGGTTTAGGTCAAATATTTTTGGTTGTTACAAACAGCAGCACAAAGCCATTATACCCAAACCACATAGTGGTATAGGGTATAAAAATTTTTTGAAATGTATCGCAAAAATACCATCAGTATTCAACCGCTTAAAAGACATTTTCCCAAGACTAAGTAATGCCAAAATTCAGAAAGGGGTTGCTAATGGTCCCCACATACGGAAACTAATCAGTCGTCAAGTTCTGACTGACCGAGAATTAAATGCATGGCTCGCATTGAAAGCAGTCACTAAAGGACTTTTGGGTAAAGAACGGAAAGACAACTACAGGCAATATGTTGCAAACATGTTGGCAGCTTCCGTTGAAATTGGGGTTAATATGTCGTACAAAATTCATCTCTTGCATCAGCATCTTGATCAACTCGCTCAACAGTTGCCAACTGAATCTGAATCTGATTTTTCCTGATTCCTACATTTTTCTAATATCTTTGTCAGAGTGCACAATTTAAACATCTTAACGATTGAAAACTATTTTCGTTTCAGGTACTAAGGAAAGAAATCTCCAGATGCAATACTCGCTGAAATTTGTTGGTGATATAAAAACACCTTTGAAGAAGAGGAAGACGAGGAAAAAGAGGAAGAAGGGGAAGACAAATATGAAATTCCAGAATATTTGTTGGAAGAAATTATCGACCTTTCTGATGATGATGACGATGACCAATATATTAGAGAGAGAAGTGATGTTGATCCACAGCCGCCTGCTAAACGACAACTGGTCAAATCATTAACTTAATATCTTTAATTTTTTCATTAAGACTTTCTATATCTAATATTTCAAAAATATATTTTTTTTTTCCATATTTTTATAATTTCTTTTTCAATGTTTCTTCAAAACCAACACTGAACTAAATTGGTACATAAAAAATGAGAAGTAAATTAATATTAAGCTGGAAAACGCAAGTTTTGTATTATGATTGATTTCTTTGCAAATGAAATTTACTGAAGAAACTGAGAAGCATATTATAGATCAAACAGAAAGCAAAAAAGACTTAGTTTTGTGGAAAATATTATCAAAAATCATGAAAAAAATAATTTTTCCAACATTTTGCTTCATAAGCACCACAAAAATGTTCTAAGTCTATTTTTGAACAAATTTTAATTGTTACACAGGTCTGTAGCAATAATTTGGCTTTAACAGATTGAAAAAATGTCAATTACTCGACGAGTTATAGCCAAAAAACCATATAAACTATATGCTGAAAATCGGCAAACTAACATAAACAAACGCCGCGATACGGGTCTTCTAATTTAGCCTCTATTTTCACCCCTCACTCTCAGAATCGACCTAACTTTTGCTAACCTGAGTTTGTTCCACAGTGTTATTTGAACAAATGGTTAGAAGAAGTGCCAAAGTTGGAGTCTCATTACCATCGTCAATATACAAAAAAGCTTTACTTTCAGTCTGATTTTAAATCGTACAAATATGTATATGAAGTCTTTTCCAAGGATTGCGAGTCAAACTAAAAACATATAATCTGTCCCATCATTTTTAAACCCAAAAATAATATGTTTAACACTTGTATATCATACGAATCAAAAAATTTATCACAGGATCAGTATGATAGCCACATAAAATGAATAGAGAACACGAGAAAAGTAAAACTTAATAATATAGAGAGTGCTAATATGGATTTATGCTTACTGCTTTGTATAGACATGCAAGCAGTAAAACTTATGCCACAGTCAAACGCAAATGCTTCGCATTACAAAATTAAATTCCAAATTCACATCTTTACTATTTATAATGTCACCACTCATGAATCCGACAACTATGTCTGGGATGAAACTGAAGGAACTCTTGTTGTATATACTTTCGCAAAAATTGTAATAAAGCGTTTACGAAATGAAATCTTTCATACGCCAAATATTCAACATTATGTTATATATTCTGATGGATGCTTTCCCTAAATCGAAATGTGGTGTTATCCAGTGCTATACTTTCTTTCTGTATTGAAAAAAACTTTACTCTTGAACATAAGTATTTAATTGCAGGGAATGCGATTCAACACATTCACTTATTCAAAGAAAAATTTATAACAGACCACATAGGGCCAGATTCAATTTTTTTTGGCATAAAGTCTAATAAGAAAGCTAGAGAGCAGAATTTTGGTGGAATTGATTATATTGGCACTTGCAGTAAGTGAGAACAATTTCAAGTCAATCCGACCACGCTCACCTATACCGCCCATATAAGGACACTTTGCAGAGGAGTAAATTTTTTTTTATTATTTGATGTTTCGATTTAAACCAACTTAAATACTGATTTCTTAAAGGTATTAAATTAATACTATTAAATTAATCTTCTTTTTCTACTTTTCTCCAAAGCAACCGATAGGTAATACCGATGATGCTATTATCTGTGAACCTTGAACTAAAACTTTGTGGACAGTTGCTGACATTGGGTACCATGAATACTTTTCCATATAATTCGACGCAGCTTCTTGGCATAATTGGCTGAATTTAGTAGTATTTACTGGGAATTCACAGGATATAGTTATTAAAATAATATAAAACCGTTGTGAAATATCATAATCTAGTTCTAATATTACTGAAAGTTGCCTTGTGTTTTTAAATGCCCTTCTTACGGTATTTCCGTCATTTGTATTTCCACTTCCGTTCTGTTTTGGCTTATCTACATGTAGTCCCATTTCACTCCAAAATAATTTTTGTATTTCTTGTTTACGGGATGTTATCATGTCTTTTTCTTCTTTATCCCTTACTTGCCACTTTTTTAAGTGTAGTTTATACGAGATTTTAAGTACGAACTCAAAAAATCTTTTCAATGCATGTAGGGGACTGATACTATGTTGAAGATTTCCAGACTTAGCTTTAAAGTTTGATATGTCTGTAGTTTTCATAAAATCCTTTGGGCTGGCTCCTGCATCACTGTAAGACAGTCGTGGTCGTCCCATTTGATTTTCTAAAGCAACTTGGTCGTTGATTTTCTCCACGACAACAGTCATGCTTGACAAAAGCCAACTGGAATGTTGCCTTTTAAATGTCGTAATTGTACGATTACATTTAGGTAGATTTTTCAGAATATAAAGGTGAAAGCTCCTTATTTTCTTAGTGATTTCGGCCTTTAAGTCAACTGATACATCATCTAAATGAAATTTATCAACAATCCAGTCAAATAACGCTTTTTGATTTCGGTTTTCGTTGATCCACACATCCAGTAGGGCAGAATGGCTTACCTCAAACTTGGCTAAAAATGAAAAATATGCGCGAATGGGCAAAAATGGGCAAAAAATGTTAGCAACAAGTTTAAAAACACAGTTTAGAGTAAACATTTGCATAATTACTTTGTGGCACAAATTGGCAGAAATTAGTTTTTTACTCCACGATACACGAATACTTCGGTTAGATTTTTTCTAAAATAAGACATATCAAAGACAATCCACAACTAAAAAATATAACTCATAATTCGAAAACATTTAATAACAATTATATTTGGCATACCTTGACCTTTATTTTCCATTTTGCCAAAAAAAGATTTGGATACTTGGTGTTGCTACAGCAAAAGCGCAAAGTTGAGCAAAAGACTCCCACCAATTTTGACAAAACAAACAGCTAACCAGACAGCTGACTTTGTTACCGCTGCAAAAATGCAGCATTGCCACTGAAATGTTTTTATTTGCGAATTCGATGTACCCAATGTATGCCCTTTCAAAATATTCAGTTAAATTCAAAATATATTTTACAAAAATTTACGACTTTATGCCAAAAAAAAATTTAATCTGGCCCTATGTGCAGACAAGTAAAATATCATCACAACTACCTCAAAAAGATTCACGAAGAAACCCATTTCCCCTCAAAGTTAATCATTTACAACATTATTATTTTCTTGATTATGGAGCTGTTCCCAAACGGTACTCATCAATTCGACCAGGTAAATATACATTATCAGACAATACTTTTATGATACGTGTTTTGGCGTATGAATCAACCGGAACAATATATTTTAAAACCAACATTAATGCTGATTACCAGGTTCTTCCACAACGGACCTCAAAAACATTCGAACATATTGAGGCTGGCCAATTACATTCCCAACGAATAAAACTTCCCAAAAATAAACGGCAGCATTTGCAGGACCTAAAGTCGTTGTTTCCAGCAGATTGTCATTCGTTTTATGATAATATTCCTTTTCAATAATTAATTATTTAAGTGCTAGCGCCATGCATTATACCCTATACCACTATGTAGTTTGGGTATAATGACTTTGTGCTGCTGTTTGTAAAAACCAAAAATATTCGTCCTAGACCCATCTTTGATTATACCGATTATATCGAAATAGCAATGTCCGTCCGTCCGTCCGTCCGTCTGTGTGTCCATGTAAAGCTTGTAATCAAACTACAGGTCGCAAATATGAATATATTTTGATCAAATTTGGTATATAGGCTTTTATCGGCAACGGAATGAATGCTGTTGAAATTGGTGAGAATCGGTCTATGTTCAGACCTAGTCCCCATACAAATGACCCCTATGAAATCGACATAAATTGCCATAAGTTCAAAATTATCATATAGATCTCAGTCAAATTGGGTTGGAATGTGTTTATTACATCCATTAATCAGTAGTTCAAAAATAATCTCTATAGGAAAATTCTTAGTCATAGGCCCCATATAGAGCTGCTTCCCGATCTTCACTTAAATCTATCAAAAAACAAAAATATTGCACTGATTCTTCTCAAATTTTGTTTGTATATATTTTTGCAAAATACAAGAGACTTTACCAAACATGGTCAGGATCGGTCCATTTTTGGGCCTAGTCCCCATTTAGATATAGCATCCGATATGAACTTTTTCATATCTGCAGCCGAAAAAATTAATAAAAATCCCACTCAAATTTGGTTTATGCTTATTTTCTATATCCAGTTAGTTGAGCCTAAGAGATAAGGTCTCTACACGCATGGTATAGGGTATCGTATAGTCAGTCTAGACCGACTATAATTTTCTTACTTGTTTTTAATTTATGCATTTAAAAATTTAAATAATTTTGTGTGTTTATTATATTTACTTATTATATTTACTTATTTTAACTTCAATGAATTACCTTATTTTGTTTAAACAATTACTTATTATTTAAAAAATTAAACAATGGAAATTTAAATAAAAAATCTCTTATTATTTATTGAACTTGCGATTTTACTAATGTTTCAAAATTGTTTCATATTTTAAACTTTTGTTTCACTTTATGCTAAAACATTAGCATTGATGATACGTCATTTTGTTTCAGAAACCCCAAATGCAAAATAACGTAAGACACATAACTTGAAAAATACTTCAAAAAATCATTTTTTTCTCTATGAAATACATATTTTTATATCTGATATAATTAGAATTTTACAACGTTTTCTAATTCTCCAAAAGATATGTTTGTTTGTTTGTGGCTTATACAAAGTGAATTTTTAATACTACATATATATTGATTACTGTAAGAGGGAGAGCTTTGACAATTCTTGTGAGGTCACTTATTATTAATTTTAGTAGCCAAACCGAATAAGTGGGTGTGACACCTCACATACAAAGTAATAATTCAATATCGTATTTACCATACGAAGTAAATATATAATTTACTAGATGAACCTGTAAACCTTATTTTGCCAAATAACTTATTTCGAGTAAATATTTTTGTTGTTAATTATGATGATATGTATTGACCATGTATGAGAAGTGCCACGCCCACGGGCTTGATCCAGCCCATTTTTCACATAACTTCTCACACTCATCATTCGTGAACTCACACATAGTTTCAATACTGTCGGGTTTATACAATTCCAGATATTTTTTTGTAAGGGAGGTTCCACGCCCACTAATCCAATGCCGCCCATTAGTAACGAACTGACGCGCAGAAGGTTACAAGACTCTGGTCGTCATAGTACTCTAGATATATGATGATATGTATTTTCCATGTATGGGAGGTGCCACGCCCACTTGTTTGATCCTACCTATTTTTAGTCCGACTTCTCAGATTTCTAACTTATGTACTCTTACAAAGTTCCAGGACTCTTGCTGTCATAGAGCTTCAGATATGTATATGATGTTGAAAAATGTTTATATATGGGAAGTGCCACGCCCATTTCATATTAAAAAAAAATATATAGCCTATTTTACTTTCCCGATACAAACTTACACACCATGAAAATTTCAAGAAGATTGATCACATGGTTTAGCCACCTATTAATGTGAAACCCACAAACTCCCAAATTTTCATTTTTATATATACATATATAGGTATATATAACTTGAGTACTACACTTGAGACTTTGTACGAGTCCATCAAATATTAATGTGAGTAGTCAGATATAAAATATGAAATGCTATGAAAGCGGCAGTCTTGAAACATTTGACAAATAAAATAATTACCAATGTGAGTAGACGAGGAAAATACGTGCGGAATCATCAAAATAAAAAATCGCAAAAAACGAAAAACGAGAATAACGAAAATCGCAAAAAAAAAAAAAAAAAAAAAAAAAAAAAAAAAATTCGCAAAAGAACAAAAACCATCATAACCAGAAATCGCCAAAACTAAAAATGGCAAATAACAAAAATCGCAAAATCAAAAATCGCCAAAGTCAAAAATTGCCAAAACCGAAAATCACGAATAACAAAATCGCAAAAAAAGAAAAATCGCTAAAAATCGGAAATCGCCAAAACCGAAAATCTCGAAAATACAAAATTGATAATTTTTGTACCGAATGAAAACACAAAAAATATTTTAAGTCAGCAAGTATTGAAATAAAAAAAATTATAAAATAACTAATATAAAATAATAAAAACAAGCATATTCCAGCACTCGAAATTCGAGTGCAAATTCTAGGAAATTTTATTTTTTCATTTAATAAAGACCCTAAAGTTATGCTTCACAATTAAATGAAGAAAACAAACTCAACACATTTAAAGAAATACATTACCAAATTTAATTAACACACACATAGCATTGTATAATTTTATGTGTGTGTTAGTAACAACTTTAAATGATCACAGCTCCAAAAAAATATTCCAGACGATGAAAATCTATGAATCTGGGTAACAGCTAAAAAGAAATACCTTTCAAATGATAAGTTTTTTGGCAAAATCGGGGTAAAACTGTGAAATTTACATCGGCCACAAGAAATCGCCTCGCCAATTAATATTATAGATACACACTCAGAGCGAAGCATGATAGGTATACTAGTTTATTTGTAAAGTGTGTTGAATTTCCTTCATTTAACTTTGGAAATTTCAGTGAACTTAAATTAATGGAAAGCTTTAGTACTTTTGTTCTCTTTTTGCTTTATAACTGGAAAATTTCCTCTAATAATTCTATATAACTTATCTTGCTTTCAACAAATTGCAATTTAATAATTTTTTTTATTTAATTTGCCTTGCGAAACATTGTTTGCGCCAATGGATTTTATTAAATTATACACAGAGCAAGCACTAGCCAATCTCTTAAGTTTAACAACAATATTTACAATCTTATACCGAAAAAATCGTGTGGCATTGTAAAAAAACCTCATAGCCAATTATATATGAAAGTCTCTTTGATCTTATAGAAACTTTTTTAGCGCCGCCTTTTAAAATTTTATGAAACTGATGAAATCTTACGTTTCCATTTCTTCCGAAATTAATTGTGGACTCCTTTTAACACACGATCTATATTGTAAATGAAACAAAAAAATAGAATTATCCTAGCTTTCTCAATTATTATGGAAGGATCTATGGCAGTTATACGTGAAACAGAATATCACCACGGATTCGGTGGTATACCTCTATGCGATATTGCATATTCTAGATGACTCTGAGGCATAATTCTGTGGTTTTCTAGAATAAAAACGTTATATTTGAAATTATGGGCTCGATATAAAGTTTTTAGAGCTTTTTATTTAACAGTCCTGTAGATATGGGTAATAAATACTTTATATAAAATTTTGAGTCAAAAATCTTCAGAGGAATAGATCCTAGAAAAGGATGAAAAACAATATGTAAATAGCACTTAAAGTGTGTGCAGATAAAACAACTTATGTCGGCAAACGTCGTTTTCTTTCAAAAAGAAAAGTACCAATGCAACCACCCATGTAGACATAAGTTGTTGTTGCCTGAAAAATGGATTTTTTTGTTCGTCAACAAAAAGTTATCGGGATTTAGGATGAGAATATAACAACGTATCAAGAATAATAGTGACAAAAAATAACAGAAATAAGCCCATGTTTTTATAAGTGGTTATAAACTGAAATATAATTCAAAATTATTTTGAATTTTATTCATTAATAACAACATATGTCGCTATGTGTCGTTTTCTGAGAAAATAATTTGTTAGCGATCAAACGTAGCTTGACATACGTCGATAGTGCTGAAAATTAATTTAATAAACATTTAAGTTAAGTCGTTATTTAAAGAAAAAACTCAGATATGGTCAATTTTTTTTTTTTTTTTTTTTTTAATTTAACACATGTAAAGAGCGTTAAAAATTAATATATTTGGCATTGTTAACTCAAAACTGACAAAAAAGGACATACGCGATTATTCCAGAAAACCCCAGAATTGAGGCTCAATGTCGGTAATGTGCCTTTAGCTTTCGAATTATTTTTGGCTTATTGAAGCACACTTTTGCTTTTAAATATGCCCAAAAAAAGCAGTCCAACGGTATTTAGTCAGATGATCTTGGCGGCCAATCGACATCGCGACGATATGAGCTAACACGGCCATTAGAATTCTCGTGCAAAAGAGCCATTGTTTCGATGAATGTGTGGGAATTGGCGCTGTCCCATTGGAATTACATACCGCCCAGACCCATATCCTCAATTTTCTCCCAATTTCCTCGTCTTGCGATAGCATCTTTTCATAAAATGCTTCAACAATCTTAACGCCCTGCTCAATGGGCTACCTCTCCGTGGTTGGATTTTTCAAAGACTGCAAAAAGAAATGTCAAATGACGTTAAGGTGTTACTCACAATCAAAATCGTGCGTTACATAAATTAGTACTTAGTTTTACAAAATAAATTTCTTACCGGTCACTACAGTGACAAAAACTGTCTGTAATTTACGAAATAAATTTTCTTACAAGTGATTGATAAATTTTGAAACCGATTTATAAAATTCAAGTTCCAAATAATTTACGTTTTTATGCAAATATCATGAAGTTTTTTTTTAATAGTTTAATTAAGCCAAATTCATAACCCTTCAAGTTGTTAAATTTTTACCAGATTTCGAAGTTTTATTATTTTAAATTATGTTATTAATGCTTTAGGTGTAAGTTTTTTTAATCCTATAATGCATTTCACTTTGTTGAACTTTTGCGCAGCTTACAAATTTATATCTAATAATAAAAAAAAATGATTTCTATTTTCTTACAACTAAATAAAAAATTGGTACATTATAACAAAGGCTTCAATACGTATTAGTTTATTTTGCACTATTTTTCGTGGTGCGAAAAAACGGAGTTTTACGTCCAATGTGTCTCACATCGATTTCCGGTGTCTCAACAGAAATTTGATAACAGCTAACCAAGTTCCATTGTTATAAAATAGAAACTAGATAACAAATTTGTACACTATACTAGATTTTATTTTATTTTCGAGTATTTATTTTATTTATTTATTTATCAAGTCAATGGAATAAATCCTTACAGACCTGTGTAAATGATATAATTACATATGTATATATATTGAAACAATTAAATGATTTACAAATAAAACCAAATAGTTAGGAATTTAAGAAAATAATGATATTATACTTAATTACATCAGTGTTCAACGAAAAATCAATTAATTGATTAAGATTATTATAAACACAACAAATTCTTCTAAAAGGATCAGCTAGAGCATAGTTGGTATGAAAAGATTTAACAAAGAGTGGTTGGAATTGGCGTGATACTCGTTGAGGAATATTAAAAGTTATATTGTTGACAAGAAAGTTATAACAGATTTCACCTTTAATTAGGTTGATCATAAATGTTACTTTTAGCATAGTCCTACGGCTTTCCAAAGTAGGTAATTTTATTAATTTAAGTCGATCAACGTATGAAGGTAGATTAATTGCAGAATTCCAAGGTAAGCCACGTAAGCAAAAGAGTAGAAATTGTTTCTGTACAGACTCGATTCGTTGAATATGAATGTTATAGAAGGGATCCCATATTATTGACCCATATTCTAAAATAGGTCTTACAAGAGATGTAAAAAGTTGTTTGGTTATGTAAGGATCAATAAATTCTTTTGCCCATCTTTTAATAAAGGCGAGTGTACCTCTAGCTTTATTAACTGTCATGGTGATGTGAGATACAAAGTTTAATTTAGGATCAAGTAGAATTCCTAAATCCAGAAAAGTATCAACAAGTTCAAGCTGATATCCGCCCAAAAAGTAGTTAGCAGGAAAAACATTATTTCTAGAAAAACGCATACATTTACATTTTTTCAAATTTAGTTCCATCAGGTTACGGTTACACCACCAAAAGGAATTGTTGAGATCTGATTGAAGATGAATATGATCATTATGTTGACAGTAACTTAAAAAAATTTTAACATCATCAGCGTACATTAAAACGTTGCAACAATTTATCACTTTTAGAAGATCATTGATGAAAAGGGAGAAAAGAATTGGTCCAAGATGGCTGCCTTGAGGAACACCAGAAGTCACAGTAATATCTTTAGATGACATATTATTATACATTACACGTTGTGTTCTCTCAGAAAGACATGATTTTATCCATTTAAGGCTTAATGGTTTTAAACCTAATAAATCCAATTTGATCAGTAGAAGGTTATGATCTACTTTATCGAAAGCCTTACAAAAATCGGTGTATACTGCATCTGTTTGTTTTTTTCTTGACAAAACCATCGTTAATTATTGTCGTAAAATGAAGCACATTTGTAACGGTAGAGCCTCCTTTCCGAAATACGTGTTGGAATGGTGACAAAATTGACGATCAGTGATAGCAACAAAAAATCTGTAATAAATTTCTCGAAAAGATTAGGGATTACACTAAGTTTAGCAAAACCACGGTAATTAGAAACATCCGATCTATTTCCAGATTTAAATAATGGAATGACGTAAGAAACTCTCCAAAATTTTGGAAAATAACCGGTTTTTTATTGACGCATTAAACAAGAGAGTCAGTGATGTTGCCAAGGAAGTAGCACAATAATTGAGTATAGAACTAGGTACTACATCAGGCCCATGAGTAAATGAAACTTTAAGTTTGTTCAGGCTATTAACAAGTTCTGCCTTATCGATTAGGGGAAAAGATATAGCTTGATTTGTGTTTATTGGATATGAATAGGTGTTGAAACAATATTGAGCAACAGAATATATACTAGCAAAAAAGTCTGTAGTACTTATTATAGTATCATCACTAGATTCGATATCGTTAAACTTCATCACAGATGGATAACCAGTAGTTTTTCTTTTTGAATTAACAAAGTTGTAAAATGCTTTAGGATCACGATTGAAATCTTCCTTCATTTTGTTTAGATAGTTTTTGCATAAACAATTGTTAAGAATATTATATTCGGCACGATGAATGTAGTATTTTTAAAAAAATCAAGAGAACCAAAAATTTTACACTTTTTATAACACTTCTTCTTCAAATTTTTTAATCTTGATAGTTGTGTTGAGTTCCAAGGTGGGCCAGTTCGTTTGTAGACAGAATACATAGTGCTATAAAAGACCTCCACCATTAAATCAATAAAAGTATGGCACAACAAATCATTCCAGTTAGTGTTAGAAATTAGATCAATCAATTTGCTATTGTTGGTTTATTTAAAACAAAAAACTCTATCTTTATTAAAACGAATATTGGAGCCAACAAAAGTAGGCAAAACACATCTAATTTCAATAGTTGGATGAAAGCGATCTTCCGGCAAGGTGATAGGATCAGAGCGAGTTATTATACAATTTTCTGGATTATTTGTAAATACCAGATGTAGCAGTTTACCGTATTCATTAAATACGCCATTCACAGTTATTAGATTTAATTGGAATAAAATCCGGAGCATCAGGCGAATTTTTCCATATTATAGATGGTAAATTAAAATCTCCAACAACAAAAATTAAATCCTTAGGATTAGCACGTTGAGCAACCGATTTGATGGCCTGAACGTGTTCAAGGTATATTTCTTCGGGAGAATAAGGAGGTATATACGAACAGGTTATGAAAATGATTTTATAATTAAGCTTTATGATTACACTGATAGACTCAATATTTGGAGAAGATTCAGATTGAAAAGATTCGGAAACAGGCATGATACAGCAATTAAAACACCACCACCATTACGATCGTTTCTGTTATATATATATATATATATTTGATAATTGTTATATAGTAACTCAGAATTAAAAACATTATCTTTCAGCCATGTCTCAGCAAAGATGCTAACATGAAAATTGAAATCATAACTGTTAACTAGTAGATTAGACATTTTAGTATTTAAACCGCGAATATTCTGATACATAATGATTAGTCGTTCAACGGGTAAAGAATCTAGTTTTTTGAATTAATGCTGAAATTCGTATTTTCATTTATTCGATGTCGGAGCGGAAGCTCAGCAAAATTGTTTCTCCGTGGATTTTCTTTAAATTCATATTCACGAACTAAAGTATTCACAGGCCAGAAACGAAGGTTAACGATTTGCTCATAAAGATCGAACGGAATGCTTATTTTAGAAGATGTAATCCTTCTTGGTAAGGAATAGAAAAATTAATATGTCATAATATCAGCTTTATAATTTAGTTTAGAGTTAATATAAAAGTTAATGTAATCAGTGGAAGTATCCGAAGAAAGACGCGAAATAAAAATAGATTTTTCGGGCGGTATTACTTTTAGTTGTTTCGGTAACGCCTCTTCATTAGTTAAAGATGGTGGAATAGCGGTTGTAGGCGTTAAGGACGTATTATTCAAAGATGGTAGCTTTGCAGTTTTAGACATCAAAGGAGCAGTATTTGTAAAAGATTGTGGATTATCGGTTGTAAGTATCGATGATGCTTTATTAAAAGATGGTACCACAGCATTTTGAGGCATCAAAGGAGAGGAAATTGTCGTAAGCATATTTGCAGAATTCAGAGTTGTATGGATCGAAGAAGTAGTAGTATTATCAGGGTTTTCTCTATTCATGAATCTGGGTGACTTACGGCGATTTGGAGATGGTAATTTAGGTGATTGGAGTCCATCCAATGACTTGAAATCATCGAAAAGCTTTCCCATAAGAGTTTATTTGCCCGGATAAATTAGCAAAATGGTTCTGAATTTGCAAAAAATTGTTTATAGTGCTTTGGAAGAAGCGGTAATAATCAGCGCCAATTTTTTGACAGTCAATACAGCGCAAATGCAAGTTTTTATGCTTCGATACAGATTCGGCTACTAAACCAGATAAGCCACTGCATTTAAAGTGATGTACACCAGGACAAAGCCAGCAACTCACCATACTCTCGTCATGACCTTCAAAAGAACAGCCTTTTTTTAAACATGCCATTTTAAGGGATTTAATTTAGTTTTATTGGGGATTTAGATCTGAATATATTTAAATATATTCTGAATATATTTAAAAAGAAATATTCTAGAAGGCACGCGTTTTCCAAAAGTCACTAGCCATCACTGAGCTATACCAACAAAATCGAATTCCCAAGTATCCGTTTTGCTCATGAAACAAAACAAACAAATAAAATACCTCTACGGCGTATGACCAACATTTAAATGAAATTATAAAATTAACAAGTTTCTTGCTTAAGTCTTTTGTATATTCCAATAAACAAAAAAAGCTTGTGTAATCAAGCGTTCATAATTAGATTTTCGCTATTATCTTTTCATGATATAGTTGCCGGTTGTTAATCTATAAAACAATTTCATATAACAGTAGCTGCTAGAATTCCAATGAAAATAACAACATTGACAACAGCAAACAATCAACAATTGTCTCCAAGACTAAACATAGAAACCGTGACGTTAAACTAACAAATCAATTGTTTATAGAAAGAAACTGCTCTAAAATTGAATTCTTAAAAGAGAAAAAATACGAAACATGTTAAATTGCAACAACAACAAAAAAAAAATCAGGAAAGACAAACAAAAGAAATGTCAATTGATTTTCTGAACTAGTTGCGAGTAACAGCAGTAGCAACAGCAAAATAATTTATCCAAACAACAGCCATAACAATAACCAACACATATAAAGAAAAAAAAAAAAACTATTGTTTTAACAATGAATTAACAGTTTTTTGTTTGATATAACTGTGATTTGTGAGAGAGAGAAAAAACGTATGAAATCTTAATACTGAAAACAAAAACTTTTTTTACAATTATCAGTTTTTACAAATATACAGAACTAACGCTGGTTAAAGAATCATGCAACGAAATCGAATTATAACACACAACAACAAAAAAAAAACCAATGAACTCCACCATGGGTGGCAAAACAAAAAAAGAACATGACAACTTTTGTTGTTGGAATTTTGATCTGAAAAAGAAAAACTTTTTTGGTACAAAAAAAAAACAATAATAAAAACAAAACACACCAAATGGCCTGCGGTCAAACATAACATTTTGCTGCTAGCTGACTTGTTCTAAAAACAGTTATAAATATAACATCTCCACCAAACATTTGCAACAATAATAACGACAACAACAACCACAACAGCAACAGAAGTAGCAGTTTCCTGATGTAGTAAGAAAAAAATCAAAAAAAAAATATGAAACCACCAGCATAATATGCCACCATAAACAGTGTTTCAACTAAAAATTTTGTTGCAAGCAAATTATTTGAACCAAAAAACAGAAGATTAATGTCAATTGTTTGTTTTCTCATTAATGTGTTTTTCATAGATTTTACAATAAACAAATAAGCGTAATTTATATCTTCACATATGTACACATAAAAAAAATTTACAGTGAAATCTCCCGTAGGCGGACACCGACCGTCACAGCAAAATTTGACCGTTAACTGAAGGTGTGCGTCTTCGGGATAGTTCATTTAAAAAGATCAGGATTTATCTGCTGTTTAATATGCTATTATTTCTTAAATTCAGTTTAGTTTAATTCATACATACATATAAAACATATAATAAAATGAGATCGATCTTTTTTAGTATAAAAAAAATTCGTCAAAAAAATTAAATTTATGTGGTAGTGAAAAAGAACTGGCTGGTTGTAGAGTACCATTTTTTGTGCATTTCTTCAAAACTGATTTCCAAGTTGTATAATTTTTTATATGCCGTAAAATCATTTAAAGCAAAAGCTTTCAAATGTGCAATCTGTATTAGGGCTTCTCAGAACGATTTAATTTTATCGATTTCTTGCTCTACACCATCCTCTTCTGAATCACTTAATATTATATCTGGAGTTTGTGCATTTCCAAAGTTTATTTCAATGTCATCATTTTCAGTGTATGCAGTGTTATCGATGTTTAAAAATTCTTCAAAACTAGTCTCGTTATTTACTGAAATTTTTTGCTAATGGTACATCATCTTCGGGATCAAATTCGTTTACAATTTGGTTTTGATCCATGAATCCGGCTTCGCGAAAGCAGCTTTTTATTGCAGAAGGTTCAGCTTTATTCCATGCGGTTTACATAAAACATATTGCGTCGGGAACAGTGAAACTCTTTGAAAACTCTAATACTGATTTGGCCGAACTCTTTTTTGGGATTACGTAATTCAAAATCAAACTTCTATAGTTAACTTTAAAACTTTGAATTATGCCTTGGTTCAGAAGTTGGCAAACCGATGTTGTATTTGCCGGCAATAAGCATACATTAATATTGATAAGTGACAAGGTCCTACCCTATAAGCAAATCGGTAGGCGACTACAAAAAAACACACTTCTAGTTAACTTTTATGAACTAACTATAAGCTAACTACAATGTATTGCAGAACTTCCCCAAAAATAGAAGCATGAATATTGTGTGTGCTTTCCCTAAATATAAGCTTGCATATTTGTTGACATTTGTTTAGTGACTTTTTCACTTGTTTTTGACATTTTCATTACAAAAATCAGTGTTCGTGCGTGCAGTTAGAAAGGTGAAAATAAAATATATTTTAAATTTTTCAAATTTTAATTATTAAATTTAATTATTAATATTTTAGTGAATTTTTCACTTGTTTTTGACATTTTCATTACAAAAATCAGTGTTCGTGCGTGCAGTTAGAAAGGTGAAAATAAAATATATTTTAAATTTTTCAAATTTTAATTATTAAAAGTGGCACAAGTAAGAGAAATTTAAGAATGCTATTTAAAAAGGAAAAAGATATTTATTCAAATAAACTAATTTCAAATAACAAATGATTGCTTTTGAAAATAAACATTTATGTATTATGAAAGAAAATGGCAGATATACAGCAATTTTTTGACAGGAACCGGTTTTAAAAGATTAAAATTAATGAAACCTGGTTATGTGAATATTTACTTACTTCTATCGTTAATTTCCTCAGAATTATTATTTAAAATTTTTGCAACAAAATAGAATTTTAGAATACCAAAACCAGGAAAAACCCAAACAGCACGGAAGGATACAGACCAATATCATTGCTTCCGGTTATATCTAAAGTACTGGACAGAATTGTTTCCCAAAGGCTGTGGAAACACTGTAAAATAAACTTTGTCAATCAACAATCAGTGTCAAAGTGAAAGTCGTACTGAAAATATTAGTTGTAGGGTCTTTCTTAATATGTGAATTAAACCTTTGTATTTTTATTTGTTTTATACTTTGTTATTTTTTACTTTAATATTCTTAATTTTTATAAAATCATATTAGTTTTAAAATTATGGAATTTGAGTTTCAAAATATTTTATTTAAAAAAATGATATTTTTTCTAAATTGTAATATTAAAACAAAAAACATCTTTAATTGTGATATTTAACAATAAATATCTCAAATCTTTCTTTTAAAAATATAACAATATTGCAACTAAAATTGGCGATCCTGCCAGCCTTAGTCAATACTAAAATATCGTTCAATTCTTATAATATAATCCTGCTTTTAAAAAAAAATACAATATAAATGGAATAATATTTATTTTATTTTTTTTTTTTTTTTGGTCTACAATTTGGAATATTCATTATCTTTATGAGCAAATAAGCTTGGACTACAATCATCAATATCCTAAAGAATTTAATTTTGCTGCTTTAATTGGACACAGAAAGCTGCAGCGTGAAATATAAATTTAAATCATTGAAAAATTTTGGAATTTGGAACTCAAATTTTTCTATTAAACATTTTATTTTACAATCGCCAACGATTTTATGTAGAAGCCATCAAATCTATTGAATACTGAAAATTCTACATTCTATATTCTGACGAGAATTGCCGAAAATATTTATGGTTGGATCAATAACCTTTATTAAGTTTCAAGAAACTGTCAACAAAAATTTACATAAGTATTTTTGCTTTATTTATCTTACTTTTTATTGCTATCTTTATTGTGTTTATTTTATTTGAATGCAGTTAACTTTCTTCTTTGAAAATAATACATACACCACCCCCACATACAACTAACAATTCACGGGAACAGAATGACTTACTAGGTTCGTTAAATGAAGGTAACAATTCGGATACTTTAAATCAATCCAATCCTTTCGTGATTGATTCTGATGGTGCTGCAAATTCGGGTAAGCAACAAAGTATGGAGATTTCTGCTACTTCAGTTAAGCTTCCTCAGTTTTGGACAAGTTGTCCTGAAGCATGGTTTATCCATGCCGAAATGCAATTTGCCACAAAAGGAATTATTCAAGGGAAGACTAAGTATGAACATATTATAACGGCATTACCGCAGGAAGTAATAATGACGGTTTTGGACGTGATTCAGAGCCCTGCTACAAGCAATTGCTATGACCATCTAAAGAACACATTAATTGAGCGACATGCGATGAGTGAAAATAAGAGGCTAGACAAAATATTTTCAGGCTCGGAAATGGGAGACCGTAAACCATCAGAATATTACCGGTCATTAGTCTTACTTGCGGGAACACTAATTTTAGTACTGACATATTAAGGAAAATATGGTTAAGAAAGTTACCAAGAAGCATAAATGTCGCGTTAACGGGTTCAAACTTAACCGAAGTTAATGAATTGTTAAAACTAGCTGATAATCTTTGGGACGTTCTTTATAATGGTGAAGTAAATTATGTAAGAGAATCAAATCAAATTGATAAGTCCTCTAGTTATTCAAATTCAGAAAGAATTGCCGAAAACCTGGTTCAGACTACAGCAAATCTTACTGAAACAGTCAAAACTCTATCATTGGAAATTTCTGCTATGAAGAGGCAATTTGAGGAGAATTATTTACAACCTAGAGGTAGAAACTTATATAGGAATAGATCGCAATCTCGTGGAAGACCAAACTCTCGTGGTAGATCAAATAATAGGGATTGGCTTTGCAAATTCCATTACAGATTTGGTAGTCGCGCAAGAAATTGCGAACAACCTTGTTCTTATTCTAAATCAGATGATCATTCAACAAACTAATATATCCCATTGTTGAGGCGACAGATGATGGGCATTCAAGTATTTTACCAAGTCGCCTTTTTATATACGATAAGATTAATAAACTAAAATTTTTAATAGATAGTGGTGCTGACATTTCAGTTTTACCTGCTTCAAAATTTAAGGGTAATAATAGGACTTCTGATATTATTTTAACTGCAGCAAATGGTTCTTCGATATTAACATATGGAAAGAAATTACTGAATGTAGATTTGGGCCTACGTCGCGAATTCCCATTTGTTTTTATAATAGCAAATATAGAAAAACCTATTATAGGCGCGGATTTTCTTCTTAAATATGGTCTGCTGATTGATATTAAAAATAGATCTCTTATTGATCCTCTGACAAATTTATCCATTTTCACCTTTTCTCAATATTGTAAGATTTTGTTACCAAAAATTTTTTCAGTTGAAAACCAATATACACATTTATTAAAACAATACCCTTCATTAATATCCGAACCTGATTATTCTAAACCAGTTAAGCACACGACCGTTCATAGATTGGTTACTAATGGTCCATTGCCTTTTACGAAACCGCGACGTTTAGATCCCACTAAACACAGAGTAGCCAAAAGCGAGTTTGAGTTCCTAGTTAAATCAGGCATCTGTAGACCCTCTAGGTCATCTGCTGCTTCCGCCTTACACTTAGTTCCAAAGAAAGATCCAAATGACTGGCGTCCATGTGGTGACTTTAGACGTTTAAATATCATTACGATTCCCGATAGGTATCCATTACCCCATATTCACGATTTAAGTATGAATATGAGAAATAAGCGCATATTTTCCAAAATAGACTTGGTTCGGGCTTACCATCAAATTCCAATGGCAAAAGATGACATTTATAAAACCGCTATAACAACGCCATTCGGCATGTTTGAGTTTATGCGGATGCCTTTTGGATTGAGAAACTCAGCCCAGACTTTTCAGAGGTTTATAAATGAAGTCTTTAGAGGGTTAGACTTTGTTTTTGTTTATATCGATGACGTACTTATTTATAGTGACAATGAAGAACAGCACCTGGGACATTTAAAATTAGTTTTCGAAAGATTAGATGAGTATGGATTGAACATTAAACCAGGGAAATGCACTTTTGGTGTCTCAAATATTGACTTTTTGAGCCACAACATATCCGAAAGGGGTATTAAGCCATCAGATGAAAAAGTTAACGCTATTCGCGATTTTGAACTTCCAAAAACTGTTAAACAAATGCAGAAATTTATTGGAATGGTTAATTATTACCACCGGTATATTCCAAAATTAGCAGAATGGTCTAGTCCTATTCATTCCATGATAACAGATAGCTTAAAACAGAAGAGGAAAATTTTAATCTGGAATAATAATGCTCAACAGGCATTTGAAATTATAAAGAATTCTTTTGCTTCTAAGGTTTTGCTAACCCATTTTAATAACAAGGCAAAATTAAGCTTAGCAGTCGACGCTTCAAATATTGCAATTGGGGGAGTATTGCAACAAACTTTTGCGGATAGAATAGAGCCCTTAGCTTTCTTTTCAAAAAAATTATCTCGATCAGAATCAAAGTACAGTGCTTTTGACCGAGAGTTGTTGGCAGTTTATTTAAATATTAAACATTTTCGACACATGTTGGAGGGCAGATCTTTCATAATTTACACAGATCATAAACCACTAATCTTTGCTTTAAACTCAAGAACGGAAAGGAGTCCAAGACAGACAAGACACCTAGAATTTATATCACAATTTACAAATGATATTCGACATATTCGTGGTGAATTTAATGTAGTAGCGGACACTTTATCCAGAGCTTTCGAAGTAGATGCGCTAGCTAATTCAGAACTGAATCTGAAAATACTTTACGAAGAACAACAAAATGATTTGGAATTAAAAGATATTTTGTCAGATAGAAATCATCAAAATTTAAAGTTGATCAAAATACCATTGTTCAACCTAGAATTATGGTGTGAATCATCAATGAGTAACCCACGTCCATACATACCGGTTACATTACGTAGAGTAACCTTTGAAAAATTACATTTTATTTCTCATCCCGGTATCAGAGCAACTCGCCGACTGATATCTTCCCGTTATTTTTGGCCAGGTATGAGTAAAGAACTCAATATTTGGTCAAAACAA
>OY821517.1:323287338-323384838 GCA_963682025.1 Cordilura impudica
GTTTCGAAAAGTTGTTAAGTATTTTACCTAGTTGAAGAAATTTTGTCGTGCCTTTGAGTGTAAACACATTTATTAGGAAACGGAATCGCTTGTGCTTAAAAAATATTTTTCCTGGAGTGTATTGTCATTTTGATGTAACAAACCAACTATCGAATATTTCAGGTATCCTAAGAGATTGTCAAAAAATAGTGATCGATATAAATATTGACGGACTACCATTGTTTAAAAGTTCCAGAATGCAATTGTGGCCGATTTTGGCAAAAATTGTTGACTTTCCTCTAATCTCTCTTTTCCGTATTGGTGTATACGTTGGAAAGAGTAAACCATGTAATATCGATATTTTCCTAAGTGATTTGGTCATGGAGTTAAAAGATTTAATTTAACATTTAATTTTTTTTTACTGCAGTTTTTCCTAATAACTTCTGTACAATTGGACCGTTTATAGCCATACAGATAACAGGCTTCTCATCTATTGGATCAAAATAAGTATTAGGTGGCCGATTCAGAAGTATCGAAAGTTTTTTTCATGAGGCATTTGATTCATCTATAATTTTAGGTACTTGTCTAGTTGATCAGAATAACATGGGTGATGAAGAGGCATTTGATATAGAAGGTACTGAATTGATGTTTGCAGGATTTCAAGTGGTAATCAATTTATTTTAGTGACACTCTTACACGGTTGCAAATAATTGAAATTTAAAAAATTCACAAACACAAAATACAAAATATAATAATAATAAACTCACAAATATAGATATCACTTCGAAATTATAATCTTGTCACCAAGCTAGGTTCAAAGCAGTTCCTCAATGTAAGTATTAACTAAAAATGTACATAATTTGCTCTAACAAATAATGTTTTTACAGATATTAAGGACGCAGGTCACTGCGAAGGTTGTTCCAACCTCAAACAACTATTTGAAGAAAGATTTACGGAAGTAGACAGTAACATATTCCAAAAGTAAAATATGCACAAAGCTTAAATTAATTAATATTTATATAATTTTCAGTTCCTATACAAAAGCTTCAAGGTAACTTACTTTTTGCAACACATTTTCCTAGCTTTACGTACTAATTTCACCTTGCTTATTCCTTAACATATTTAATTACAGAAATTATAGTCAAGCAAAATGATGTTCTACTGAAGTCAATGGCTGAGCAGAAAGTTTTGACTGAAAGGGTTCTTCACCAAGAAGTAACAAACAATAATGTGTGCACAGTTTTCCCCATAAAAAGTATATGTGATTTGACTGAGCCAAACAACACATTTAGAGAGGAAAATTGTGAACTTTATGTAGGTTTTCAAAATTTTATTTCACAAATTTAATACCTCCCTAAAATTTTATTTCACAAATTTTATACCTCCCTAATATGCTAATAGATATTAATATATATGTGACCTTCTCTGAGAAAAGAGACCTAGTGCGTCAAAAAACGGGTTGTGTCAAAATCGGTGGATTCTGGTACCTAAAATGGTGTAGAAATTTAAATGCGTTTTTTCCTCAAAACTTAATATTCACACACTAAGTCCTTTTTCTCGGAGAAGCTCACATATATTAATATCTATTTCAAATAACTCCACGATTAGGGCTCTGTACAGGTTAATATGATGAAGTCATTGACGCATTTGACGCCTGTCAAAAACTTTAATAGAGTTAAAACCTATGAATATCTGCCTAGAAATTAATATGGATGGAATCCATGGCGAGAAGAGACTAAGGGACTTCAAAGTTTTCTTCTAAGCTTTAACGAGTAACCTATATATTAAAAACATATTGATTTTACATAATATAGGACATTTATATTTTAAACAGATGCCTGTCGATCGCTTGGATCTAATGAGGTGGAAAATGACATCAGAGATGCTATAAGAGTCATTAAAAAACGGCATATCATGCTGAATGCGTTAAAAATAAAAAATTAAATTGTTATATTCGGCTATGCCGAACCTCTCATACCCTCTACCTTAGTTTTACGTTTCTACATATTTCACTTATTATTTATAACAAATGTAAACAAAATATTTGGAAAGTAAACGATTTGATAAATTTAATAATTTTGTGTTATTTTTGCATTTAAATTAGCTAACTTTAAGTTAGTTGAAAAGTCATGCAGAGACGGACAATTGACTACCGCCTAGGACATCAATCGCAATGTTAAAATAGTCAATTTTCTTCATTGAAAGTAATCCAAGTATCAACCACCAATAGTTGCGAAATAGTTAGATATAAGTGCATTAAAAGTTAGTTGAGTTGCCGGCAGGGTAGGATGAGATGCAGCATTGTCTGACACTAAAAAAATTTTTCTATTGCAAGAGCTCATTTTGTTATCCAAAAACACTCGCTCATTATGTCTCTCATCATCCAGGCCTTTTTATTGTATTTCCGATCAACTGGTAATCCGGAAACAGATATATTTTTAAATACGCGGGGACGAGCAGCTTTATCAATAACTAACATTATTTCCTTTTGACCAACCATGTTTACACAAAATGAAATTGTTAACCTTTCTTTTCACAATTTACCTCAGGTATATTTTCCTGATTTAAAAGTTTTTGTAGGAAGTGCTTGAAAAAAAATACCACTCTCGTCTGCATTGTAAATGTCTTCTGGCTTATATTTACAAAGTATTGAAGGGAGTTTTGTCTTAAACTACATCACAACTTTAGGAATAACGTCCGCGGCCTCTCCTGAAATGCACTTAAACACAATTATGTCACTTGCGCCATTTTTGTAGCCACCCATTTGAAGCATAAAAGCCATGATAATCTATTTTCTCAGCTATTTCTTTGGCTTTTGCTTTTAAAATTGGTCCTGATATAAGGCAACTTCTTGCTTCTGGCAATTGCAAACCAATGGAAACATCTTGTTAACTTCTCAACCTTTTGTCGAAAGATTGTCATGTGACTCTAAGATCTGTGGTTTTCTGGAAAAACCGCGTATGTCCATTTTTGGCATTTTAAGTTAACGATGCCAAATATATTAATTTTTAACGCTCTTTCCGTATGTTAAATTAAAAAAAAAAAGTATTGACCATTTCTGGGTTTTTTTTTTGTAAATAACGATGCAACTTAAATGTTTATTAAATTAATTTGCAGCACTATCGACGTATGTCAACCTACGTTTGATCGCCGACAAATTATTTTCTCAGAAAAATACACATAGCGACATACGTTGTTATTAATGAAAACAATTGCAAAATAATTTTGGATTATTTTTGAGTTTATAACCACTTATAAAAACTTGTATGTTTATTTCTGTTATTTTTTATTCACTATTATTCTTGATACGTTATTATATTCTCATCCTAAGTCCCGTTAACTTTTTCTTGAGGAATAAAAAAATCCATTTTTCAAACAACAGCAACTTATGTCTACATGGGTGATTGCATTGTAGTTTTCTTTTTCAAAGAAAACGACGTTTGTCGACATAAGTTGTTTTATCTGCACTAGAGTGACCGTAAAAAATCAATGTCGGAATCTTGTTCGTTTTAACCCCACAAAACGAATCTCCTTTCCAGATATTGGGATTGCCAAAATTTGAGCCCGATTAAACGACGTTTACACGTGGCGCTCGTCGCTCAAAATTTGAAAAAAACGAATTTTTTGGCCAAAAAGTTGACGTATTGAGCCATAACTCGAGAACGGTAAATAATAAAAACACGAAAGATATCACAAATGATAGCTTATTTTGTTCTTCAAAATTTATGTTATGAACAAAATTGTTGTTACTCTGAGTCAAACCGAGTTACGGCAGCCTTTAGCTCCGAAAACGTGACCTGGTGCCACCAGGAGCATACTTCATATATAATGTTGTTATGTGATAAATTTTTAATTTTAATTAATTTATTTAATTTTTATTTTATTTTCATTTTTATTTTATTTTTATTTTTAATTAATTTATTTAATTTTTATTTTATTTTTATTTTTATTTAAATATATAGAAATCAATTTACCTATACTCTGAAATGGCATCCACATCAGGTGTACAAAGCCGGTCCAAGGATAAAATATTTCTTGTTGGCTTTCCCATTCACTAGATCACAGGTTGTAAACTACCCTCAAATCGACAAGTTTTGTGTGCTTTTTTTTATAATTTACGTACTGTAAAATTAACTCTAAGAGAATCAGCAAAACTTACTATACGAGAGGTGTTAATTTTTTGGCAGAAAGTTCGAATCCCTGCTAAAGATGAGCAAAATGCAATAACAAAGCTTGAAAAACTTCACGTCGAGTGGAGAATTATTCAAAAAGACAGGAATAAAACATCGGAAACGATCAAAAACAAATTTAAACAGTTTGTTGAAAAGTTAGACGATATTTTTGATATTGCTCGACAAGATGCCTTGACTCTGATGAAATCGGAAGTAGATAAGGCTTTTCTCGTGAAACAGAGGCAAAAGGGCCGTCCAGGTTGCATGTCTGGAGTAGATCGCAAGTTATCTAGAGCTGAAGAAATCAAGGCGCAAAAGGAACTTGAAAGAACCGACAAATCCAAGAAGAATATTTTGATATTGGCGAGTTTTTTATATTATTATTCCAATTTATTATTATTATTTTCTTGATGCTTCTTAGGGACGGATGATGAGTACAATTTCGGAGAAGAAGAAGACACTCAAGAGGACATCATCTACCAGGAGCTTGAAAACTTGGAGGCAATGGACATCCCGGAAGAAGCTGCAGAAGATCTACGTCCACCTGATAGAAAAAGGATGAAAGTTTCGTATGCAAGAGGCTTTCACGAGATTTTAAACATGAAATTGTCAATTTTGTTAGATCGGTGTAAGGTATCCGACAGAAATGCCACGAGAATTTTAATAGCTACACTAGAGGCACTTAACCTTGACCCTCTTAAGTACAAAGTCTCCAAAACTTTATTACATACTAGAAGGAAAATGTTCAGAGAACAGTATACTAACAATATTTTAGACAAAATCCAAACACCTGGCCTCAAAATAATAACTTCCAAGAAGGATTGAAAATTGTCAAAACATTAAAAGTAGTAAATGATATGGCTGAGCGTGGTATTAAATTAATAACTGACTTCAACGACCTTCTGGCAAAAGATGAAGAACAAAAGCAATATGTCCTGCAAGTTGTAAGCAAATGCCGAGCATTGTATCCCGGCGTTTCAAAAAGTATTTTAACAAAAGGTCTAGAATAAATTGTATAACTATGTAATATTATCGAATATATCCCTGATTTTTATATATTACAATAATAATAATAATAAAAATGTTCTTGAATTTAACTGTATTACTTGTGTTTTTTATTACATTTCTACTTTAACCGTTTCGGGACGAGAACTTTTGTGGCCATCAATCTTAAAAAAGAGTTTAGATATAGTCTCCTAATGTTGTTTTAAGAAAAGTAATTTCATAATATATTTTTAGGACGTTCCGAAAAGGAGATATCGTCCTGGGACAAAAACATCCCAAACACACCTGAAAAGCAAAATTTGAATAATAAAATCAGAATATATTTTACTTTATTTCAATTTATTTTATTCTTTTATAATATTTATTGTAGCATAAAATTATTTTAATTAGTTTCTATGGCAAGGTGTGAAACATTTTTTACAAAACGCCAAGTTGCAGGCAATACAAAGCTGATTTGTGCGACTTTCTTTTCCGTTTTTAGTACAATTTACGCACCGTTGTCGCTTGTTTGTTCGTGTTGGTAAATGGTCCCCTAGATTTTGTTTGATACGTTTTTTCATAGTGCTGAGGGGTCCTGTTCGAACTTTGCGTCGTATTTTCGCTTGCTTGCTTCCTTCGTCAATGAGAGATTCGGAAAGCTCCACTAAAAATCCCAAAAATGGTTCTCTTTTTTGCCGTGGATGATTTGTTTCCGCATGGATTATCCACGCATTGACAGCGCATGTCATCATAAGCCGAAAGAAAACTTTTCGCCACCATTTCGTTGACTTCCGGTCAAGTTCATACAACGTACTCATTTTGTCCGCCAAATCTACGCCACCCATTAGATATCTGTACGTTTTTACAATATCCGGACATGTTACATCTATTTTTTTGCCATCCTTTTGTTTTCTTGTAACAGTGTCCACTGAAGCTTTATGGCAGTTGCTAAGCACTATAACCTGTTTTGTGTCTTGCCAAACCACTGCCAAAGTACCAGACGAATTGCTCTTGAAGACATATTCTCCTCTGCTTAGTTTCTCAGTAAAAGTTGGTAAATTTTTTCTGTTAGATATACAAGTACCTAAGGCTGGAAACGGTATATTATTAATTAATTTTGCTGACGTGAAAAAGCGATCAAAGCACAACGTTGTGTCAGGGTGTCTGATAGTCGCTGACAATTTCATGACATGGTATTCCTCCATGGCTAACGGTGCGATCTTCACTAACTGTAAATCGTGGTGTGAATGTTGGTAGGGGGTTTGACCAAATTATAACATTGTTTGGCCAATCAGAAACAATTTCTTCATCCAGACGTTCCACTTCAAATATTTCTTCGTCAGAGTCATCGGAAATATCATTTGCAGTTTCATTCGCATCATCAATTTCCATTCCTTCATTACTATGATCCGTGTCTTCTTCCTCTTCTAAAGCACTACTGCCTTTCTGGCTGGGACTATAAGAAGAATCACTAGCAGCAAATGGATCATCCTCATCATTGCTTGAATTATTAAGAAAATCCTCAATTTCTGGAGTCGCCAGTTTACGTTTTCCGTCCATATCTTTCTAAGAAAAATAATGTGAATGAGTACGGTTGGGATGTTAACGTCCCACAAATAAACAGTTTTGGGATGATTTTATCCCACGAAACTTACCTTAGCCGCAAATTCTGAAAAATATCTTTTTATTGGTTTTCGATTATATTTTCTATGAAATAACAACTGTTTGAGTAAAACTTTACTAAATGACACTTTTTTCCACAATTAAAACACTTGTTTTTTGAGCTTTTGTCGATGGTCTTATTAGCAACTCAAACCGCGCGAACTGATTTATGACTTTTGACATAAGCTTGATGTGTTATATTGACAGCTATATTAAATTTTTTGTAGAGAAGAATATAAATAATGATTTGGGACGGTTTTCAACCAAATCGTGTGAGAATTTTCAGAGATATGATTTTTCAAATGTTTCTGGGATAAAAACATCCCTGTCGTCCCGAAACGGTTAAACTCAAAAATATACCAAAAAAATTAAAAATTTATCACATAATAACATAATATATGAAGTATGCTCCTGGTGGCACCAGGTCACGTTTTCGGAGCTAAAGGCTGCCGTAACTCGGTTTGACTCAGAGTAACAACAATTTTGTTCATAACATAAATTTTGAAGAACAAAATAGGCTATCTTTTGTGATATCCTGCGTGTTTTTCTTATTTACCATTCTCGAGTTATGGCTCAATACGTCAACTTTTTGGCCAAAAATTTCGTTTTTTTCAAATTTTGAGCGACGAGCGCCACGTGTTAACGTCGTTTAATCGGGCTAAAATTTTGGCTATCCCAATATCTGGAAAGGGGATTCGTTTTGTGGGGTTAAGACGAACAAGGTTCCGACATTTTTTTTGCCCCAAATAAGTTGCGGTCACTCTAATCTGCACACACTTTAAGTGTTATTTACATATTTTTTTTTTCGTCCTTCTCTAGGATCTATTCCTCTGAAGATTTTGGACTCAAAATTTTATATAATGTACTTATTGCCCATATCTACAGAACTGTTAAATAAAAAGCCCTAAAAACTTTATATCGAGCCCATAATTTCAAATATAACGTTTTTTTTTTGATCCCCTGAACATTTTGGTTTTATGACATACGCGGTTATTTTAGAAAACCACAGAGATGTTTCTTACGTTTTAGAAAGTTCGCAGTCTGAGTTTTTCGAATACTAAATCTTAAAAACTATAAATATGTATGTACAAAATAAGCACCTTTTCTAAAAATGTTTTGTTTTGTTACAATAACTTTTTGCAATTTCACTTACTGAAAGTTTTTCTTGTTCTTGAACACTTATAATTAAAATTTTTCCTTTTAATGTAAGAGAATTTCGCCCAGCCATGTGACAATTAAAATTCTTCGAAAAATTGTTATAACACATTTTTCAATCAACACTAACTCTCAAATGAACTCGCTTAAAAAACATCTAAGAAAACCACGCAACAAACTGTCAATGATAGCAAAAAAGGGGAATCACACAACTTAAAATGTATGTGTGGATTAAGTGCAAATAGTACGGTAATAATATTGATATATGAATGAACGTGTTTTGTATGTTTTTCTCGCATTTGCTAAAATTTTTATCCGTCTACTGGAGGTGTTTTACAGAAAAAAAGTGTCCGTATCCGGCCATAGCAGTGACCGTCCAGCAGAAAGTAATTTGTCTAACAACACTTTGAAAACAAAGGGACTTGGATCCGTTACATAGAGGTGATACGTTTGATTCTCGGCGACACTCCTTTTCCGTTTCAACCAGTTCATTGGAACGTCTAAAAAAACCAACTCTAAACGACGATATGCAGGTTGAGTTAACACAAATGATCGACTATTTTCAATAAATAGCGTCATTATTTCGGGGGCATGGTTTAAGCGTACACCGATACGTGGTAAAATTGTACTAAATTGATGTTTCAGAAACATGAGGTCTTAAATCAATCGAATAAATTTCGTTACGACCTATCGAGACTTATTGACATTTTTTATTTCATAATCAATTTTTCCTACGAAGTTTGTATTGTGCGATTAAAATATTTTATTTCATTGATCTTATTTTTGATGTGTAAACATCTATACGCGAAGGGGGGTAAATATCTATTTCAAAATACAATCACAAAAACAGCGTAACTCATATCGGTGTGAGCTGAAGCAGATAACGCTGTGTGACGTATGATTGTATTGGTGAAAAAATTATGATATAACAATGTTTTTTTATGCCACTTTTTTAAAAGCGTCATCTATGTATCACTTATATACGTTTATGTTAGGATATTTTTAACGTTTTACAGCAAACGGTTGTTGAATTAGCTGAAACAATTTTTGCTATAAGTGATACATAGATGACGCTTTCTGTTTGATTTTAAAAAATGACATAAAAAAATCTTTAATTACTAGATGTTTACACATCTTCCCTGTGATCGGACTCACATGATTTTTTTTTTTTTATTTCAATGCTTGCTGATATTTTATATTTGTTGGTTTTTCATTAGGTGCAAAATTTATCAAATTTTTTGGCGTTCCTACTCTGGAGCAAGGTACATATAGCTGCCCATAAGAGTAACATGAATTTTCCAAATTAAATTTGACAGCACTTAACTATTGGTCTTGCATTTAGAATATAATTTGGCAATTTTTGTTTTTGGCGATTTTCGTTTTTGGCGATTTTTGTTTTTAGCGATTTTCGGTTTAGGCGTTTTTTGGTTTTGGCTATTTTTGAATTTGGCGATTCTGCTCATAGTTTCCACGACTACTCACATTGATAACTAATGTATTTGTCAAAAGTTTCCAGACTGTCGCTTTCGTAGTACGTCATATTATTTGGTAGAGGATGTGCCGCACCCACTAGTGCCATCCCTCCCAATTTGTTCGGAATTTGTGATGGACTCGTTCAAAGTGTCGAGGGTTTCTCCTTTATAGTACACCAGTTTTATGATATTCTATATTTACTTTGTATGGGACTAAGCATGCCCATTTGTCCGATAGCGCCCATAGTTTGTCCGACTACTCACATTAAAAATAGACTAGAATATTTCAGCCCTCGAAATTCAAGCGCAAGTTCTAGGATATTTTATTTTTTTTATTAACTAAAGACCATAAAAGTATGCTAATCAATTATAGCCATTCACAAATCAACACAAAAAACAAACTCATTTTTATTACAAACACATTAACAAATTTTACAAACACACACATAGCATTGTATAATTTAATGTATGTGTTAAAGCAACTTTAAATGCAATTTACTCAAAATAAAGGAAACAATTTGAAAATCTGTAAATATGCAAAACTGTTAAAAAGAAATACCTTTCAAATAATATACGTTTGGTAAAATCGGGATAAAACGGTAGAACAAAACATCAGTCACAAGAAATCGCCTAGCCTATTAATATTATAGATGATATCAGACAAATTTCAAAAGCTGTCTCTGTCGTAGTACTCGAGATATATAACATTGAATTATTACCTTGTATGAGAGGTGTCATGCCCACTTATCCGATCTCGCCCGTTTTCAGCATGGCTACTAACATTAACAAAAGGTGACTTCACATAAATTTGCAAAGCTCTCTCTGTTACAGTACTCAATATATATTATATGAAAATTGCACTTTATATGGGAGGTGTCACGCCTATGTCCATCGCTAAGCACCATTCTAAATATTAGGACCAATATTTTTATACTCAGACGAGTAGTTATGGAGATGACCTCCTACAAACAAACAAATACACATCAACTCTTTATTATATAAGTATAGACTAGTATTTTAAGTGCACTTAACAGATATATGAAATAAAAACAGCTTCTTTAGAACAAAATCATTTTAGAAAAGCAGGAAAAAATCTAAATCAAGAAACGCTAAATATTTTTGAATTTCTGTCACACAATTCGCACCTATGCGAAGAAATAAATTTCAACAGAAAATCTAGGAAAACACTCTGAAATCTATATTACAAATACGTGAAGGTAAATTTTAGGTTCCCTTTTTAAGCTATATGCGGGCAGGGAGGAGTGTGAAAATTGGCATTTTTATAGTTCATATAGAGGAGAAGCTGAGAATGATAAAATTTATGTTTAATCTGTCTTAAAAATATATTAAATTAATTAAAAGAAAATATTTACAATAATTCGTTACACTGTGTTAATACGAATGATTTAAATTTTATATCATATGCCCTGTGTTGATCTATGAATTGCTAAAATTGATTAGCATACCTGTAGGCTCATTTAAATATTCATAAATTTTTTTATATAGATAAAAAAAACATTGAAAAAAAATTTATGAAAAAATAATATTTCCTAGAATTTACACTCAAATTTCGAGTACTGGGCTATACTAGTTATAAGCAATTATATAAAGGTAACAAAACACATTTCATTTTATAGCGTATTTCAAAATAATTTTTGCAGATTTCAGGTCGCAAATATAAATATAAACAATTGTTTAAATTTCGAAATATTTAGAGTCCTTCTAAAATGAAAATTTAGACACGATCATTTAAGTTTTTATAAAAATTTGCAATAAATTAATAAAATTCGTTCTACTGTATTCTCTAGTCTTCGTACAATAATTTTCTGGTTTCTGCTGCTGTTCATTCTAAGCGAACACTTGCTTTCAAAATTTGCTGTTCAGGCTACTGGCATCATAATATGAGGCATATGTTCCAATATGCCAAAGGAAGAAAATAATTAATATGCTGTTAAGACTTTTATGACAAGCGACAAGGGCAGGGATTTCTTTTTTTCTTTCATTCTTCCATGTCACATTGGGGAAAAAGAACACAAAAATGAATATCAGTTGCCTCCGAAACAGCTGCACATTTATAGCGTATATTGTTAACAAAAAATATATGTATATATTTGCCAAAACAAAATAATAATCATTGCAGAAGCAACTGCACAATTGACTAGTTGAAGTTGCTAGAAAACACCAGCTATAACGGGCTAAAAGCTTCTGTTTCCGCATCTCAATGTCGCTGAAAAGAATTTGCACGATGCAAGTACTGTTGTTGTTGTTGTTGTTACAATATACAAGTGCATTGGCTGGATCGATGTAGGCAACCTAAGCGCCGTCATTAGAGTACAAAGAGACCACAACTAGCAACATCAACTTTAACAACATCAGTGGCAACCTTTAAGTTCAACCTTCTTCTATACGATATTTTTATTTTGTTGTTGTTTTCATTGTGGCTATAGCTGCTGCTGCTGCCGCTGCTACTAGTGTTGTTGTTTATACAGCCTTGGCCTTAGCTTTATTTTATTTTTTATTTTTTTCAAGCTTTTTGTGATTTCTATCTTTTGATCGCTTACTCCACATGTTGCCCACTATTCGTAGTTTTATTATTTTTGTCGTTACTACTGTTTTAGATTTTCTGTTATTGCGGCAAGGAATTTTTTTCAGTTGTCGCTTATGGTTGTTGATTATTTTTTTATTTATTTTTCTTTTTTTTTTTTTTTTGCTTTTTGTAAAATTCACATTTTAGTAATTGCTTGACATCTTCAACTGTGCAACAATGTTGCTGGCTCACCTGTTTGTGCTATCTAAATCAAATTGTAGATGATAAATAAAAAGCTTTTACCCCAGCACATAATTAAATCTACAAAGTTGTGTTGTACACAAAACATAATTTCAAGTTATTTATTAAGATCACGGCAAAATTTTATTTTGTGCAACTATTTCACACAGAAAATATATTTGTTATTTATTTAACTTATTAATTTATTTATTAATTTATTGTGTTTTCTTGTACAACAAGGATAATTATTTTTATAATTAAAGTACAGGATTAATTAATTATAAGGATACAATGTGCTGATATGAATAAAATTAATTACATATGTTAATCATATATGAAATAAATTAATAAAAAAAATAACAAAATATTAAAATAAAATAATCAAAAATATATTTTTTAAAGAGTATTGCGTTGCTTTTTAGTTGATAAGTTAGTGGAAGTGCATTCCGAAGATGAACTCCATGTACAAAGGACTTCTGTTCTGAGATAACTGTCCTATGAATAAGAAATATGAGCTTTCTTCCTCTATCAGACCTGGTAATTGCAATTTTTCGAATGGATAGCTAGGTTATTTTTTGTAAATAATGTTTTTCATAAAAATTATAACTCTAATTTTTAAAAGATTATCAAAAGACACACCAAATAGTCTTTTAGAGAAGGGAGTAATATGAGAAAATCTTCTTAAAGCAAAAACATAACGAATAAAGTTATTATATACAATATCTAGTCGACGTTTGCTCGAGCAGTCGCAATTATCAAAAATTTCAAATGTATAAAATGTGGTGTTGAATAAATAGATTTCACTTTAACGTTAGTTTGTCCAACTATATTATTTATATGATTTGACCACGTTAGAGAGCTCCTTAGATAATACCTAGATTTTTGGCAGATGTGAAAATATGAATCTTTTGACCGTTAATTGGAATATCAGGAACCATGGTTGGTTGGTCAGATCATTGACTTGTCATCAAACATTCTGACTTTAATGGGTTTCCTTATATTGTGATTAATTGAAATAGTCGGGCTGCTTAAATATTACCCCAAATCATCGGCATATGAATTTTGCAATGGAGAAGTGAAGGCAGATAATTAGCATAGAGGCAAAAAAGCAAAGGCCCTAGGATGGATACCTTGGGCACTTCTTTCGTAATATTCAACATTGTTGAGGTTTTAATTTGCAAGTAAATGGATTGGATATGATCAGTACGAGCGAAGCAGATCTATACTAATATAACAAAGAGGTATTGTGTGTTTGATTGTTTGTTTGTTTGTAGGAGGTACTTTCCGTAGCTACTCATCTGATCTTCCTAACATTTTAACAGAGTCTTACTGCGGATATGGGAAGCACTATAGGCTATAACTTTTCAAATATTTTTAGTGGGCGTGGCACCTCCCACACAAAGTAACTATTTAATATCATATATAATGAGTACTGTGATAGGGAGAGCTTTGAAAATTTGTGTGAGATCACCTATTGTTAATATTAGTAGCTACGCCAGAAATGGGCGGGATCGGATAAGTGGGCGTGGTACCTCCCATACAAGTAATATTTCAATATTATATATCTCGAGTACTTTGATAGAGAGAACATTTCAAATTTGTGCGATGTCACCTTTTATTAATGTGAGTAGTCGGATAAAAAATGGGCAGTATCGGACCAATAATAGCCCATAAGTTATTTATGTGATTAGTTAGACAAAAAATGGGCATGATCGGAGCAGTGGGTGTGGCACCGCCCGTACAAAGTATGATATCATATAACTGGTGTATTAAAAGAGGGAAACTTTGACACTTTGCACGACCCCATCAGATATTAATATGCGCAGTCGGACAAAAAAGTGGCGGTTTCACACCATTGGGCGTGGCTGACACTCTCCATGCAAAGTAACTCTTTAATGTCATATATCAGGAGTACTGTAAAGGAGAGAGCTTTGTGGCTTTGCGTGAGCCCAGATGTTCTTTGTATGATTAGTCGAACAAAAAAATGGGCGTGGTCGATGCAGTGGGCTTAGCACCGCCCATGCAAAGTACATATCTAATATCATATAACTGATGTACTATAAAAGGGAAAGACTCGACATTTGTGAGTAGTCCAATAAAAATTGGGCGGGATGGGATTAGTGGGCGTGGCACCTCCTATATAAAAAATAAGAAGTACTACGAAAGCGGCAGTCTTTTGACAAGTACATTAGTTATCTATGTGATTTGTCGTGGGAAATATATCGCCAAAATCAAAAATCACCAAACCCAAAAATCGCGAAAAATAAAAATTGCCCAAAAAACAAAAATCTTCAAAATCAAAAATGGGCAAAATCAAAAATCGCTAAAAAGAAAAATTGCCAAATGATATTCTAAGTTCAAGGTCAATAATTAAGTGCTGCCAGATCTAATATGGATAATCCATCTTCTTCTCATGGGCAACTACATGTAACTTACTCCAGGGTAGGAATGCCGAAAAATCTGATAATTGTTGTACCGAATCAAAAAAAAAAAAAAACATTGTATATCAGCAAATATCGAAATAAAAAATTTATACTAATAATCTCTACTAGCATAGTAAAGAGGTAATGTGTGTTTGTTTGTAGTAGGTAATCTGCGTAACTCCTCATCTGAGTTTCCTTAAATTTTCTCAGAGTCTTACTGCAAATATGGCAAATGCTATAGGCTATATTTTTTTTTCAATATTTTTAGTGGGCGTGTCACCTCCCATACAAAGTAAATTTTTAATATCATATATATTAAGTACTAATGAAAGACAGAGCTTTTCAAATATGTCTCAGGTCATCTGTTACTAACGTGAGTAGTCAGACAAAAAATGGGCGGAATTGGACAAATGTGCGTGGCACCCCCATACAAACTTAATATTAAATGTGATATATCTGAATTACTGTACTAATGAGAGCTTTTGGACTTTGCGTGAGCCCTTTCATTACGACTCGGGGTGGGAGGGGTAGCGAAGCACACCGGGTTACATCTAGTATATTATAATGGAGAGAAAGTAAAAAGATGTTTCAGCTTATTACATAGTATTAAGTGGTCGACTGTATCGAAGCCCTTTGAATGGTCAAGTGGAAGTAAAAAATTAACGTTATTATCATCCAGTTCTTACCTTATGTTTTCAGTTACATCAGTCACAGCATTAACACAGATATGATTAAATTGAAAACCTGGGGTATAATCGTCGCATACGTGAGCGATTGTATTAAGGTGTCGAATAAAATTTCGTGATGCATGGACTATTCTAATCGCGGCATACAATAGTCACGCAATCGAAATTTATAACAACTGTAACAAGAAATTCGAGTGCAAATTTTAGGAAATTTTATTTTTTCATTAAATAAAGACCCTAAAGGCATGCTAGTCAATTATAGCCAATTCACAAACCACCACAAAAAAAACAAACTCATTTATATTACGAACACATTAGCAAATTTAACTCTCCGTCTAGCAACACTTCTGGTACCCTTAAACGCATGACAAGGTCCGTAGGGACCTATTTTTGTTGATATGACATTTTCTATGAAAAAGACATTTTAAAATTTTGGTTTTGTTATTTCATTATTCTTTAGTAATTAAAGTGATGATAAATAAATTAAAATATTTTTTGTTTAAATGGTGCGTGGTAAAGAAGAAGAAAGCATATATTTCAAAAATTCATAACTGCACTGTATTCTTAATCGGACCGGTTTCTGGCATTTCAGCCTTCATCAGCGATTTATTGAACATTGTGATAACTAATTGTTATGTTTTTAATTGAATAGATTGTTTCTATATGAAAATTTTTTCTACTTAGGGCGGCCGTGAGGTTTTGAACCATGAACCTTCACGTACACTCGTACTTGCACTTTTTGGTCAGCGCTTTAACACACTCACCTAAAGTCAGGCCTATGAGCAGTGTGGTTAGATTCAGTTTTTCGTACCATACAGCTTTACTTTGTATTAATTTCAGAAGATACAACTCTGTCCAAACAAACAATCGTTATTTTTGAATTTCGAATATTTTTTGAATTTTTTTTTTTTATACTAACATAATTAATTTTTATGAATTTTATTATGAAAATTTAGTTTTACAATGAATAAAAGTTAAAAAAACTATTGTTGTGATGGTTGCTCCTCATTTTGAGTGCAGCTTAAGCACCGATGCATTAATCTTGAATGCTCTGCACAAACTGCATTATTGCAGGAACAGCAATAGGCCCTTGTTTTGCGTTGACGACCGTACTCTGAACGGCATAGTCGACATGATGGCCTGTTTGTCCTTAGCGCAAACGACGGTGCAGCTGCTTCTGTTGGTCTTGGTACTATCTAAAATGAAAAAATATATATAATCATTCTGCTTTTGACCTTTAGAATTCTTAATTCTTACCTTGACATCAAATTCCTCCATTGCATTCCGTATCCTTGGATATGCAGTTATGCGAGTATTCATCTCGTTGAATATTATGAATGCAGTACTGTTCCAACATATGCAGTTTTCTTTCTCATCAAAATACGCGCCAAGTTCAATGTACTGAAAAAATTGTCGTCATAAATTGTGCGGCCAGAATCCAAATATTTATCCGCAAGAGCAAGTACAACGTTCTGCCCTTGATTTATTTCACGCTCCTAGTCAGGCAATTTACCAGAATAAATCATTCCTTTGACAGGATAGAATGATTTTGAGTCACACAACCATCATACCTTTATACCATACTTGGCTGGCTTCGACGGAATATATTGTGTGAAGCGGGTACGTCCTCTGTATGGGAATAACTGCTCATCAACTGTCAGTGAAACCAACTGTTAAATTCGAAGAACTCGTTTAAAATGTGTTCTAACAATAAAACAGCTAAAAAGAAGCCAAAATAAAGTTTATGTCTTAATGATTTCTTGTAATTTCAGTACAAGGTCCCTACGGACCATGTCATGCGTTCCCGTACTACTCACCTTTAAACCTCAATAAAAACTAAACTATTGGGCGTATCACCTTGAATTTTCTTTTAAATGATTTTTGACAAAATTCTCTTGGAAAACAGGGTAACTTTTGGGGCACTTTGTCCTGGACGAAATAGGAGTAATTTCAGTAAAATGATAAAGGTCCCCAGGGACCTTCTCGCTAACCGAAGGGTTAATAAACACACACATAGCATTGTATAATTATATGTATGTGTTAGTAGCAACTTTAAATGCAATTTACTCAAAACAAAGGAAAAAATTAAAAAATCTGTAAATCTGCAAAACGGCTAAAGAGAAATACCTTTCAAGTAATATGCGCTTGGTCAAAATCGGGATAAAATGGTAGAAAAAGACATCGGTCACAAGAAATCGCCTAGCATATTAATATTATAAATAAGCATATGTTATAACAAATGTCAACAAAAAAAAAAGAATATCGAATACTTTAAAACAAAAGTAGGTAGATATTAACAATTATTTTATTTATATTATCAATAATTTTTAATTTTTTAATTTTGGCAGCATCTCCAAATGAAGTGATTTAATTTCTAAATCGACATTTTTATCTGCTTTAAGGATATGTTGATTTGGGACTCCCCAAATTTTTGAGGAAGTTGGTTTAAGCAACCTATTCTCAATTCCATCAGTCTGGAGAATTTGCTCTTCGGCAGATGCTAGAAGTTTTTTCTCAAACAGTCCACCTTCCGTTTTTCTTTTAGATGTCTTGTTGAAAGATAACTTATTGTTTACATTGTGCTTTTGGTCTGCAAATACCTAAAAATTTAATGATAAATTAAACAACTTAAACAAACTTATCTTCCGCTATAATTTAGCTTCCTTAATTTAAGGGTCAGTTGTTCCCATAATATATTGGAAGCGACTCTTTCTTGGATACAAGTTGGTAGAATGTTTTATTGTCAAGTTGGGATGCTCTATCATGAAATCAGCGATAACTTCCTTTTGCTTGACGTTTATTTTGTTTGAACATGTCTTGAATAGAAAAATCTTCATATTATTTGGTTTTTCTTTAAATTACCCGTTAATAAATATTAAACATACATAAATTTCACCTCTTTTTATACAATATAATTATAATGTAAAAAGTATATATTTTTGTAGGTTAATATTTTAAGGCCGGCGTTTCAATCGCAACTGGCTTTTTCATAAAACTCGGCACTTCAAAATCGCCAGAGTTAAAGCACTTAGGAGTGCTAGTGGTTTCAATAAAAAAAAACCAGAGCCAATTACTCGGCTTGAGTTTACTTTAATTATTGATTTTTATTAATATTATTATCCTACTTATAAATAAAACTAACGGTACTTAAAGCTATTTTATTATTTACTTTTTTAATCCTAAACTTAATCGTAATCATATGTTGTAACTTATGTTCTAATTACAGCTGTTCACATATTATAACACTTTACTTAACTAACAGCTGTGTAATAACAGTGATGGTATTTTGGTTCACTACACCCTTACCTTTTAAAGAAAATAATTTTTGTATCTTTAAATACAAAAATTATTTTTTTACAAAATTAAAAATTTAGATTTATAATAATATAATGACATATTGTGAGAGATGATGATATATATATTTTTTTTTTTTTTAGTATATTCTTGTGATATTTTCTTATGTAATCATATGGTAGGTGTGGTAATTTTCCAAAGAGCAAAGCGTATGTGAAATAGGGGATCAAAAAGTCCCAGTTATTATCTATATATAAAAAATTGTAGAAGTTCATTGAATAACCTATGATTTCGTTTCTCTTTGTAACGTGTATTTGTTTTAGTCTATAATATTTTCAAATTTTATTGTTCTTCTCTAAGAATTCTTGTTTTGTTCATTCTGAATAGGATTTTTGAATTTGTGTTTCTTTTCGAATTTTGTATTTTAAATTATTCTTCTTTTTAAATTATGAATTTTAAATTATATCATTTATTTTGGAATTGTTCCATGGCCATAGTATTAAATATTTGGCTACTTTCGTTCAAAGCTAGCTCATTTATCTTCAATTGTGTATTTTTAATGATATCAGTTTCTCCAAAGTCAACGTTGTGCTCGATGGATTTTCGCTGCATCTTGCAATATTTTCAGTATTTATTATTTTGATTAAATTTTCTTTAAAACTTTTGTGTATTTCAAACTTAGGTTTGTTATTTTCGTTAAATCCGATATTGTAAAAATTTGTTATATATTTCGAATATATAAGTTTTTTTTTATCATTTCAATTGAATTATTTATACTTTAAAATTCTTTTCATTTATTTGATGTCAGTTTCTCCAAAGTCAGCTTTGTAATCGATGGATTATCGCTGCATCTAGAAATAATTGAATTAGCTTTAAAATGAATAAAATTGAATTATGTTTTAATTCGTTTTGTTACGTAATTCTGATATGGACGTACAGTCCCAGAAAAAGTTGATCAGACTTCTGCTCGGACATGCACTTCGTGTAATGTCAGGGTTATTTAAATTAGGTAATATTTTTTTGTAATATCAGGGTTATTTGAATCAGATAATATTTGTGGAATATCAGGGTTATTTGTCTTAAGTTTTTTTTTTTTTTTGTAATAGTAATTTCTGTTATATGATTTAGAAAATGTTCCTTTTAAATCTTCAAATCGAAATTTTAGGTATACTTAATGAATGTTTTCTATTTTCTTCCTCGAAATATTTGCGTGAACTTTTAAATATATGCTTGCTTTTGTTGGTCATGTCAAATTACCATTCTTCCCATTCTTCTTTATTTTATATTTCTCATTTTACAAATTGAGATTGTTCATTTTTTCATTAACTTACATATATACATATATTAGTCGAAATAATTTATTTATGTTTTTGTTCATAACTTGAATTTAGGTTTCTCTAGCTCATCTGTATATTATTTTATAAAATTTATTTGCCGAATAATAATTTTCAAATTAAAGTCAAAATAATAATGTTTTATTTAAATAATAAAAAAGTTTTTTTTTTGTGTATATCATTTTCAAATATAAAGAATATTAATTTCATTTAATCATAAAATTGTTAAATAAAAATATTTAATTTCATTTATAAATTTTCCAAGTGTATTTATTAAACTTGGCATCACTGTGCGCTTATTGGTTATCATAAAAAAAAATTCTATGTATTTAGTGATATAGCTTTGTCATCTGTTTAGTTTATTCTAAGTTGTTTTGTGTGTTTTGTTCAAACTTTTTAATGTGAATTGTGTACATTTTTATATAAGTTTGTGATGTATAGAAATAAGTGTATAAAAATGTTTTTTTTTTGGTTTATATTTCAGTGTGTTTATTGTACAATTGTCTTTCTTTTTATATATATATAGTGTAATAAAATGTAAAAAATATATTTGTTGAAAGCCAATAAAATTTTGTATGATAATAAATAAATTCTTTTGTTTTGTTTTCCTTTTTACTGGTTTAATTTTAAGTTTCTTGTTGGAAATAAATTTTCCTTGCTTTTTCTAAATTCTTTCTCTTAACTCATACTCTCTGTCTATCTCTCTGTCTGTCTGTTTGCCCGTGTGTCGTGGGTCAACCCCATTCCCCCTTATCCAATTAATCTGAAAATTGGCCCATGGTCTTGTTGTGACTACAGATTAATTTTGAGATAGTCACGCTCAGTCACGCATAGTCACGCACAGTCACGGAATGATCTATGGGTTAGGTTGTTTATGTAAACAAACTACTAAAATATGTGCTCGACAGCTTGACATGTATCGAATGCAGTGATTTCAAAACGAAAAATGTCGATCAATTTCACTCGATCACGTATGCGACGATTGTATCCTCGACAGCAAACCAATCAAATCATTTGTTTGTGAAGGAACTTCTCAAATTCTTTTGAAAAGTAACACAGGATTGCTATGGGCCCGTATTCCTTAGTAAATTTAGGAACAAAAATTATTTTGGCATGTCTCCATTTATAAGGGAAAGTGCTTGTGGTTATAATAGATTTGAAGAAATGTGTTAGATAAGGCAAAAGAGACGGCAGAAATATCCTTACAAATACTGGATGAATAGTATCACGCCCGATTTCATTAGCACCAATAAAATTAAAACAGTTATTGGAGCCATTACCATTGTCAAAATTGTAAAAAGAGAAAATGTTGTTGTGTAGTGCTGGTAAATTATTGAAGACTGAGTTTAATTCATTGAAATCAATACTACTATCAACGCTTTTAATACCATTCCCTATAGTAATATCACAAACTTGTTTCCAGGTTTGTCGTGACTCCAACCGATTTAGTTGCTTCCTTGCAGTATGGTAATCTTTTTGGAGCACAGCGCTTCTAAATCACTCCCACCTTGAATAACATACTGTAGTGTCTCACTACATGTTATTTACTTTGTACTTTTTACTTCGTATGTTTATCAAGTTTGTATGTATTATATGTTCTCATTTTTCAAAATTGTTTTCAAAAATTTTCATAATAAATTTGTATTTTAATTGAAGAAGTTGATTTGATTTTTTTTATATTATCAACTTCATTGGCGATCCTGCTTAAAAATATATAAATACGTGTCTAGTTTTATCTAAAATTATTAAATTTTCTATTTAAAAAATCTACATATTAAAAAAAAAATACATACTCAAATTTAAAAATTGCGTATTCAATCAAAGCTGCCGTCAGATCAACAATTAAGTTATTCAATATATATATATATATATATATATTCGATTTGGAAAACTGCATATCAAATCAAAGCTGACGTCGGAACAACAATTAAATTATTTTGGATTAGTACGAGATTAATAATTGTCAGCAATGAAATTCTTCATCTAACAACACAAATCGTTTACGAATCATCATTCATCAAAATTGCATATCTGAACTTATTTGAGCCAATTTTGTTTTGCCGTTATATATTCAAAATCAAAATAAGAACAGATAAGTTTAATTGCATTTCGTTTATATTAATTCACATACGAAATATTTTTATTTTAATACACTCTCTGTAAAATCTTAACCTTTATTAATTATCTGAATATTTTTATTGTTTTGTTAAATATCATTAAATATCCTTTCTTCTTAGTGAATCCTTCACCAGTAATATATACATATCTTTCTTTTTGATTCAAAAATGGTTAACACACGTTCTATGCAACAAAATATACAATCGAATTTAAATGAAGATTTTTCGGAATTTCATGATACACAATCATCTCCAACTATAAATTATACGTCCTCTAACAGTACCCAGACATCACACGTGCAAATTCCTACAAATGTTTTAATTAAATTACCACAATTTGGGACTTCTTGTCCAGAAACTTGGTTTATACAAACCGAAGCACAATTTGCTTTTAAGGGCATCATAGATGACACAACTAAATATCAACTAGTTATCATTTCCTTACCTGAAGATATTCTGTCAAAAATAATTGATATTATTCATTACCCACCAATAAATAACAAATATGATCGTATTAAAAAGACACTTCTGGAGCGATTTTCTATGAATGAAGACATTCGTTTCGATGTTGATGCAGAAAAATCATTTGAGATTTTAAAACTCAAATTTTCTAAAAAGACTTTACTTACTCATTTTGATAAATCTGCAAGTCTTAGTTTAGCAGTAGATGCCTCAAATTCAGCTATTGGAGCCGTTTTACAATACAAAAATAATACTTTTGAATCCTTAGCGTATTTTTCAAAGAAACTATCACCTGCAGAATGTAAATACTCAACTTTCGACCGAGAACTCTTCGCTATGTATGCATCTGTCAAACATTTTAGACATTTTTTGGAAGGTAGAAATTTTGTTATTCTTACTGATCATAAACCCCTCACATATGTTCTAAATTCTAAAACGGATAGGTCTCCACGCCAAACGCGGCATTTAGAATATATAGCTCTATTTACGTCGGAAATACTTTTCATAAATGGAAAAGATAACATTGTGGCAGATACATTATCCAGACTACCAGATATTAATAGTTTCAGTAATAACAAAATTGATCTAGAATTACTTTACAAAGAACAACAGCATGATAATGAATTAAAACTTATTACTTCTGATAGTAATAATAAAAGTAATTTGGAGGAAATTCAAATTTCCTTACTTAATTTCAAAGTTTGGTGTAATATATCAGGTAAAATTAATCGTCCTTTTGTACCGCTTTCATTACGAAAAGACATTTTTTTAAATTTTACCCTTTCTCATCCTGGAGTACGTGCTACCAGAAAACTCATACAAAGCAAATATTTTTGGCCTTCAATGAGAAAGGATATCAATTTATGGACTACCAATTGTATTAACTGTCAGAAATCTAAGGTTCATCATTATACAAAATCTCCAGTTCAAAAAATAGGTGTACCATCTGGTAGATTTGAACATATTCATATGGATCTCGTTGGACCTTTTCAAATGTCAAAAGGAAATGAATATATTTTGACAATTATAGATCGATTCACTAGATGGCCAGAAGCTTATCCATTAAGGGACATTTCTTCACAAACTGTTGCTAAAACTTTTGTACAAAAATTATATACCACGTTTTGGAGTCCCTCTTCAAATAAGGAACTCAATTTACTTCGAAATTGTTTAGCGATTTGACAAACTTAATATGTACACATAAAATTCATACATCTTGTTATCACCCACAGGCAAATGGTATGGTTGAACGTTTTCACAGACAGCTAAAAACTTCTTTAAAAGCAAGTAACAACGCTAAACATTGGTCTGATCAACTACCAATAATTTTATTAGGAATCAGATCAAGTATTAAAGAAGAACTTAAATGTAGCCCTGCGGAATTGGTTATTATTACTTCTGATAGTAATAATAAAAGTAATTTGGAGGAAATTCAAATTTCCTTACTTAATTTCAAAGTTTGGTGTAATATATCAGGTAAAATTAATCGTCCTTTTGTACCGCTTTCATTACGAAAAGACATTTTTTTAAATTTTACCCTTTCTCATCCTGGAGTACGTGCTACCAGAAAACTCATACAAAGCAAATATTTTTGGCCTTCAATGAGAAAGGATATCAATTTATGGACTACCAATTGTATTAACTGTCAGAAATCTAAGGTTCATCATTACACAAAATCTCCAGTTCAAAAAATAGGTATACCATCTGGTAGATTTGAACATGTTCATATGGATTTCGTTGGACCTTTTCCAATGTCAAAAGGAAATAAAAATATTTTGACAATTATAGATCGATTCACTAGATGGCCAGAAGCTTATCCATTAAGGGACATTTCTTCACAAACTGTTGCTAAAACTTTTGTACAAAAATTATATACCACGTTTTGGAGTCCCTCTTCAAATAAGGAACTCAATTTACTTCGAAATTGTTTAGCGATTTAACAAAATTAATAGGTACACATAAAATTCATACATCTTGTTATCACCCACAGGCAAATGGTATGGTTGAACGTTTTCACAGACAGCTAAAAACTTCTTTAAAAGCAAGTAACAACGCTAAACATTGGCCTGATCAACTACCAATAATTTTATTAGGAATCAGATCAAGTATTAAAGAAGAACTTAAATGTAGCCCTGCGGAATTGGTTTATGGTCAAACCTTAAGATTACCAGGTGATTTGATCGTAAATTCGGAAAATTCAACTACTTCAGATAAAATACTTCAAATTTTAAGAGACCATTTTACTACTGTTCGAAACAAAGTCATTCATCATAAAAATAGTGTTCGTGCTTTTGTTCCAAAAGATGTGATTATGGTTTCGTTAAAGTTATAAGACCAAGTGGCTCACAGTCTCCCTATGAAGGGCCTTTTAAAGTAATAGAAAAGAATCAGAATACTTTTAAAATACAAAGTGGTAGTTTAATTAAAACTGTTTCTATAGATTTGCTTAAACCTGCACACGTTGACAATTCAAATAAAATACCACATATTTCCCGCAATAGAAACACAAATTACTATATTAATTAACGAATCTTTACTTTTATGTTTTGCGTTTCATTTACTGGTGGAGGACTAATGTAGTGTCTCACTACATGTTATTAACTTTGTACTTTTTACTTTGTATATTTATGTGTATCAAGTTTGTATGAATTATATGATTTCATTTTTCAAAATTGTTTTCAAAAATTTTTATAATAAATTTGTATTTCAATTGAAGAAGTTGATTTGATTTTTTTATATTATCAACTTCACATACATCTCTAAGAGTAATTAACTTTATTATATTAGATGTAAAACATGACTTTGCTTTGAATTTATTGAATGTTTTAAATTTACTGAAGGAACGATTTCTTGTGACCGATGTTTCGTTCTACCGTTTTACCCGATTTTGACCAAACGTATATATTATAAAGGCATATATTTTTAGCCGTTTTGCAGATTTACAGATTTTTAAATTTTTTTTCTTTAATTTGAGAAAATTTCCTATAAAGTTGCTCCTAACATACACATAAAATTATACATATGCTATGTGTGTGTTATTAAATTTGTTAATGTGTTTTTTGATGAGTTTGTTACTTTCATTCACAATAATAATAAACCATAAAGGTGTTGGTTTGTGAATTAGCTAAGTTTAAAAACAAAGCCACGTGGAATTTGCACTCGAATTTCGAGCGCTAGAGTCTGCTAGTATAAACTTGTTATGTTAGTTTCAAGCAATTAAAGTTGAACATTTACGGAGTTGTATATAATAAAGAATCTTCCAATTAATATGTCCAAAGTGTTCTTATAGTAAATAATAACACAAGGGAACAAAATTGAACTTTTTTTGTGTTGATTTGAAATTTATAGCAGATTTTTACTAATTTGAGGTCGCTGATTTCAAATCTGCACTTGGTTTTTTTCTATCAGCTCGACTTTTCGAGATATACCGTTATGTTCAAAATTAAGGCACTTCCGTTACATATATTGGAATAACTTGAAAACGGTTCACCATATTAAATTAAAAAAAAAATCCGAAACTCGCAAACAATATTCTCTTAAAGCCGTGCTTACTTTGTTTTTAAATTTTCCAAGTAGTTTTAGAGATATCGTTCAAATTTTAAAAAAAAAATTAAAATTTTTTAAAAAAAACATTTTTTTTGTTCTTTAAAAATTCCTAAAAAATAAAAATGGGACAAAAATCACAGTTTTGGTCTACAACCAGTTAGTTAAATATATTTCGAATAAAATGAGCTTTATTTCATTGCAATCGGTGCACAACTTTTGATTTTGTTCACGATTTACTGAATTGATATAAATCGCGATTTCCATACAAAAATAACATTTTCTAATGTGTAAGTGTTTGTATGTAATAAGTTAGTTTTTTATGATTCTAAGAATTAAAAAAATTAAGTAATAAAAAAAGATTATTTCATTTTTATGGTCAGCTATACTTTTTAATTTAACACAAAAAGGGAATTTTAAAGAAAAATAAAAAATTTTAATACACAAATATTACAATGTAATTACAACTCATCGAAAAATTTTCTTTTATAAGATTTTCTTAAATAACCTTGTTTAGAGGGATTTGTTTTAATGCTCCAGCAATAGTCCGCCATCATATGCTTATCCCAGTGACCCTGGTACCGCTCCTCTATAGTGCGGATATCTTGATGGAAACGTTCACCTTGTTCTTCACTGAAGTCTCCAAGATTTTCAGGGAAACAATCCAAATGACTGTGTAGGTAGTGCACCTTAATGCTCATATTACAACCAAGCTGCTTGAAATGTGACAATATGTTATCCACGTGGTCCGAATAGTGCTCACCCTTTTTGTTTCCCAGGAAATTGCGCACTATCCAAACAAATTCATTCCAAGCATTTCTTTCAATATCTGTCATGGAATTACTAAAATTTTCATCATTGATTAATTTTTTGATTTGAGGGCCATCAAAAATGCCAGCTTTCAGTTTCCCCGAACTCAAATTGTTGAACTTTTTACTGATATATCTAAAACAATCACCGTCCTTGTTGAGAGCTTTGACAAATTGTTTCATAAGTCCTAGCTTGATATGGAGAGGTGGCAGTATTATGCGATCCCTGGGCACAAGTGGTTGATTAACTATATTGTGGTTTCCTGGAACCATAGCTTCCCTCGAAGGCCAGTCTTTCTTACTCCAGTGTTCAGATCTGGCTCTGCTATCCCATAAACAAATGAAACACGGATATTTTGTGTAGCCACCTTGTTGGCCTAGAAGAAAATTCACCAATTTTAGATCCACACAAATTAGCCAGCGGTGTTCGTTGTACTTTATTTTATTTATAACTGAGGCAATTGTAGAATATTCTTCTTTAGCTTTAGTTGAATGTGCAATGGGCAATGAACCCAATTTATTACCGTTATGCAGAAGTACACATTTTAGGCTGCGTTTAGAAGAATCTATAAATAGTCGCCAGTCATTTGGATCATACTCCTCTAATCCCATCGCTGTTACTAAACCAGGAACATCTGAACAATAAACAAATTCATCGTCTTCGGAAAAGAATGGAAGTAAGTTTTTTTCTCTGTTACGGTAGTATGAAATTGTTGTTCCTTGGGTTAACAGATTTTTTTGCTTTAATCGAGAAGCAAGAATTTCAGATGCTTTTTTAGAAAGTCCAAGGTCTCTCACTAAATCACTAAGCTCCTCCTGATTAAATTGCTCGCGTTCAGAAGAAATATCTAAATGCAAGTCATCTGATTCAAATTCAGAAATTGGTGAAGGAACATTTTGTCGTAAGTCGTGGAAATTGTGTGTAGATTTAGATGGTTGTGGTTCTGAATCCTCACTAGAGTACAGGACTGGTTGGGTAATAGACAACACGTTAGGATAAATCCATTTAGACCGGTTTGTTTTATTAATGCCTGTTATGTTGACAGCGCAAAAATAACAATCATCATAATGATTCGAAGGTTCCCGCCAGATCATTGGTGTTTTATACTTGAAGTGGGTCCGTTGCTTGTTTGCCCATAACCTTAAATACTCTACACAGTTTTTACATACAGTATTAGGAATCCAGTACTTGTCACGGGTTTCCATGGTAAATCCGAAGTAGTCAAAATAAATTTTTTTAATAAAATCTGACACACTTTTTCTATTTTTTATAAACGTGTATTCGCCACATATGTTACAAAAATAGTTGGGATTGATTTTACAGGTGTTTCTTGACGTAGCCATTGCACAATTTTGAAGTATATATCAAAGTAACACAATTTTCAATAAATAACACACGGGAACAAAATTGAACTTTTTTGAGTTGACTGATTAAATGTTCAATGTAAAATGATTTATATTTTTGTCGTTATACTTTTCGCTTTCGTAAACACTTGTTGAATGAGAAAAATTGGTTGAATGAACCCATAAAAATACTTAGTAGTTTTTTACTGAAGTACCAAAAAAAATTATATCCACAATTTTATTGACAGTCACTTATGAATGAACACATGTGTTCAGGGGAATTCCTTTAAAAAAATTATCCGTTACCAACGGTAAACCACACATCAATAAAAACAAGTGGACTTTTCTTTTTTCTCTTTAATTGACTGTGAACTGACTAGGTGTCATAAAGGGACAATAAAATTTATAGGCGTTATGAGTTTGCTACCGCAACCATAAAAATGAAGTAATCTTTTTTTATTACTTAATTTTTTTAATTCTTAGAATCATAAAAAACTAACTTATTACATACAAACACTTACACATTAGAAAATGTTATTTCTGTATGGAAATCGCGATTTATATCAATTCAGTAAATCGTGAACAAAATCAAAAGTTGTGCACCAATTGCAATGAAATAAAGCTCATTTTATTCGAAATATATTTAGCTAACTGTTTGTAGACCAAAACTGTGATTTTTGTCCCATTTTTATTTTTTAGGAATTTTTAAAGAAGAAAAAAAATGTTTTTTTTTTTTAAATTTTAATTTTTTTTCCAAAACTTGAACGATATCTCTAAAACTACTTGGAAAATTTAAAAACAAATTAAGCACGGCTTTAAGAGAATATTGTTTGCGAGTTTCGGATTTTTTTTTAATTTAATATGGTGAACCGTTTTCAAGTTATTCCAATATATGTAGCGGAAGTGCCTTAATTTTGAACATAACGGTATATCTCGAAAAGTCGAGCTGATAGAAAAAAACCAAGGGCAGATTTGGATTCAGCGTCCCAAATAACCTTAAAAACAATATTCAGTTCTTAATCAACAGAACCATTGTTCCCTTTTGTAATTTAAGTTTTTAGTCTCTGTATGAGTACAATTAATTTGTTTCTCCCTGGATATGATAATCGTAGGCAAGAAAAATGAAGGTGAAATTTGAAACAAGTCTACGAAGTCAGATTTTCAATAAAGCTTACACGACAAATGACTTTTGATAAAAATAGCAACTCCTCCATAATGGCATGCTCTATCGGATTTGAAGATTTTTTAACAATCAAAGCAAATCAGCTATCAGGCATGGACGCAGTGAGCCACGTCTCAGATACATAAAACAACATTTATATTAGAGTTTTCAAACACTTATCTATACTCGTCAGTTTTATTATAAGACTTTGAACGTTAATATGACATATGTTGATACCAAGCTTTTGACGAGCCAAAATTTTGACCATGTTCATAGTTACGTCTTTAGAACATTCACTAAAGCTATCAGACATAGTCAATGGTAAGTAAGTAGAATCCAACAACAATGTAAGCTATGATTTGCTAATTAAAACAAGTAAGAAAATTATAGTCGGTCTAGCCCGACTATACGACATCCTATACCATGGTTTAGAGACACTATCTCTTCGGACCAACAAATTGGATATAGCAAATAAGCATAAACCAAATTTGAGTGGCATTTTTATTAATTTTTTTCGCTGCAGATAAGAAAAAGTTCATATCGGATACTATATTTATATGGGGACTAGGTCGAAAAATGGACCGATCCTGACCATATTTTGTAAAGTTACTTATACTTTGAAAAACTATATACAATATATATATATATATATTCAAAAAATATATGCAAACCAAACTTGAGAAAAATCTGAACAATACTTTTGTTTTTTGATAGATTTAAGTGAAGATCGGAAAGCAGCTCTATGTGGGGCCTATGACTCGGAATTTTCCTATAGGGATTATTTTTGGGTTACTGATTAATGGATGTAATACACACATACAAACCCATTTGACTGAGATCTATATGATAATTTGGATCTTATGGCAATTTATGTCGATTTCATAGGGGTCATTTGTATCGGGACTAGGTCTGAACATGGAGCGATTCTCACCAATTTCAATAGCATTCATGCTATGGCAGATAAAGGCTTATATACCAAATTTCATCAAAACATATTCGTATGTGCGACCTGTAGTTTGATTAAAGGTCTACATGGACACACAGACGGACGGACATCGCTAAATCGACTCAGAAAGTGATTCTCAGAAAGTGATTCTGAGTCGGTCGCTATAATAAAAGATGTGTCTATGTGATATACTTTTTGGTAGTTATAAACAGCAGCACAAAGTCATTATACCCAAACCATATAGTGGTATAGGGTATAAAAAGGATAGTAAAATTTACAAACATTACTGGCTAGAAGTCGATAACCACCAAACAAACTTTTTAAGTTGATACTTTACTTTATTGGTATACTTTAATATTGAAGCATTTATTTCCATTTACAACCGTTTAAAAGTAACTTTTATAAAATGGCGATACCAAAAACAGCAAAATTAGTTCAGTTTATCAATTGAAGTCTCTATAAAATTTAAACCGATTCAATTGACGTAACCAACAAAAAACAGTATAACACGTATTAATACTAATCTAGCGGATCCCAGCTCTCGAAATTCGAGTGCAACTTCTAGGAAATTTTATTGATGTGTAAACACCTATACGCGCAGGGGGGTAAATTTCTATTTCACAATACAATCACAAAAACAGCGTAACTCATATCGGTGTGAGCTGAAGCAGATAACGCTGTGTGACTTATGATTGTATTGGTGAAAAAATTATGATATAAAATTGTTTTTTTATGCCACTTTTTTAAAAGCTTCATCTATGTATCACTTATATACGTTTATATTGGGATGTTTTTAACGTTTTACAGCAAACGGTTGTTGAATTAGCTGAAACAGTTTTTGCTATAAGTGATACACAGATGACGCTTTCTGTTTGATTTTAAAAAATTACATAAAAAAATCTTTAATTACTAGATGTTTACACATCTTCCCTGTGATCGGACTCACATGATTTCATTAATGACTTAATTTATAAGACCCTAAAGGTATGCTAATCAATTTTAGCGAATTCACAATTCAATTCTTTTTATTATCGTTATCTTCGTTATCGGCTTACGTCAAAAACTGTTTTTCAATTCAATACGGGTCTTTTGCAAACACATTAGCAAATTTAAAAAACACACACACAGCATTGTATAATTTTATGTATGTGTTAGTAGCAAATTTAAATGCTTTTTACTCCAAGAAAATTTAAAAATGTAAAAATCTGGAAATCTGGTGGACAGCTAAAAAAAATACCTTTTAAATGAGGGATGTTTGGTCAAAATAGGATTAAAAATGACAAAGAAACATCTGTCTATTAATGTTATAGATGTGGAACATTACAATAACTATTGCAATTATAAAAACATATTCAAAGCGAAAATATATACTTACATATTGCAACAAATTACAGTAAAACACTTCAACTTAATGAATTTTGAGGACAAAAAATTCAAAATTTATTTTAAAAAAATGTAAGGGAAGAATGCCCCTGCAGCCAGTTTACCCTTTATCATATATATTATTATGTAAATTTATTCTACTTTTAACAAATTAAGAAAAAAATAAAAAGAAGTTTAACTTCAACAATTTTTAACAGATTCTAACAAAGGTCCTCACTTTTTTATTTATTTATTTATTCAGTCTATGGAATCATCCTAACAGACTACTTAAAGTATACATTTATATTATAATTTATGTATATAATTAAACATTTAACAAAATTAATATATAACATTTATTTAATTCGGTTAATTTAATGCATTTAAGTGTAATATAATATCTATTCTCACAATATCCAAACTTTTATTAAAATCAATAAACTCATACAGCATATTAAACTCATCAAAAATTCTACGAAGTGGATTAAAATTAGCATAGTTTGAACAATAATATTTGATAGTTAGAAAATTATAATTTCTTGATGATCGAAAAGGGATATTTATATTTATTTTGTTGATAAGAAATTCAGATTTAAGAATACCATTTAACAGTTTTAGCAGGAAAGTAACATTTAGCATATGTCTGCGACTTTTCAATGTAGGAAGCTTAATTAGAGCCAGACGATTTTCATAATATGGCAACCTCATATTAGGATCCCAGCCCAAACCACGAAGACAAAATAACAAAAATTGTTTTTAAACTGATTCAATTTTGTTCGAATGTATATGATATTGCGGATCCCAGACTACAGACCCACATTCGAATATTGGTGTTACCAAGCCCACCGTTTAATGAATCCAAGTACACCAGTAGCTTTATTTATTGTTAGCGAAATATGACTTCTAAAGTCTAATTTTTTATCCAGAAGTACGCCTAGGTCATTGAATGAATCCACTAAATCAAGCACAGCATTATTCATGATATACCGACCCTTAATTGGAATTGATCTTGTAAAAATCATATATTTGCATTTTTTGACATTTAGGTCCATTAGATTAATATTACACCAAGTCGTTAAACGATCAATATCATTCTGTAAAAGTGATTGTTGATCAAGATTGTTGAGGGTAAAAATTAAATTTACATCGTCTGCATACATTAATGTAGTTGTGTTTAATTAGAGAAGGAAGATCAATAATAATAGCGTAAATAAAGGAGGTCCCAAGTGACTACCTTGAGGTACATCAGATAATACTTTTATGTTGTTGGAATACGAGTTACGAAACTTAATACATTGTGTTCTGTCTTTTAAATATGATCCAATCCATTTTATCAGCAATATACCAAAGCCCATTCGGTCAAGCTTAAACAACAATAGATCATGATTTACTTTATCGAATGCCTTGCTAAAATCATTATTCGCAATTGAGTAAAGGTATGAATTTAAAAAATTTGCTCGACATATGCACAACTTTGTCTATGGTAAGGTTTTTTCTTTTTTTTTATGATTCTCAGAATTAACAAAACGGAATAAACAAAGGGTTATTTAATTTTTATGATTGCGTAAGCAAAGTAATAAACGGTAATAAATGTGCGTGAACAATTAAAAGGAAAAAAGGAAAGGGGACTTTTTTACTTATTTGGGTTTTCCGGTGACTACCTGTATGATTTTTTTACATAAATGCAACCCACATTTATTCGGAAAATTTAAGACTCACACATGGTGAAACAGGTATGTAGCCACCGTAAAAAAATATACACCCATTTATAAGTACCTGTCAGTAAAATACTAAACAATACACAGTACAAATAGGTCTTCATTGATCGATTTTACTCATTCAACAAGTGTCGACGAACGCGATAGTTAAAATGAGCAAACGTTCGCGAGTATTTGAATGCAATACCAATCCAAGTAATTTTTGTTACATGTGCGGAGAATACGTTTGTGGAAAAAACAAGCGTTATTTTTCACCTAAATTGAGAGATTCATTTGAAGAGAGCTTCAATTTAAAGGTCTCAAACATAGATGAGCGGTGGACACCAAGTGCTCTATGTCCAAGGTGCTACGTACAGCTAAGTGACTCAAGGTAAGTGTAGATTACGAAATTCAAGAACATATATAACTTATTATTGCAATTCTTTCAGACGACAGCCGAGAATCATCATGCCAATGCTTTGGAGAGCTCCGCTTTGCCATGCAACAGATTGCTACTTCTGTCTTAGCAAAAAAACAGGCGTGGGAAAAAATATACGATGGACTTACGCTGCTGTTTCAACAGTGAATTTTCCAGTGCCATTTTCCAAAGAACCAGTGGACCCGCAACCGCCCGTTTCAAGATGGGCATCTAATAATGAGGCGATACATCCATCATCAGATCCGGAGACAGTAGGAACCACATCAGAATGCGAGTCAACATATACATTGCATGGAGGTCAACGCTTATGTTCCCAAGCAGAACTGAACGATTGGGTTAGAGAATTGAAACTCTCCAAGGAAGATGCAGAGTTGCATGCATCGCGCATGAAACAGTTCGGTTTCTTGGCTCCTGGTGTGGTGACAACAATCTACAGGAAGCGTCATGAACCATACGCAAGGTACTACACAAAAAAAGACAACATCTGTTTTTGTAAGGACATTCCCGGATTATTTGGTGAACTCGGGTACTCTTACGATCCAGGAGAGTGGCGTCTTTTCATCGACAGCAACAAGCAGAGCCTTAAAGCAATTTTACTGCACAACGGCAACAAGAAACCTTCGATTCCAATTGCTCATGCCGTTGACACCAAGGAAACATACGAAGTCATGGACAATCTACTAAAGTGCCTTAACTATGAGAAACACGATTGGAAAGTTTGTGCCGACCTTAAGGTTATCGGTATCCTTTGTGGATTACAAGGTGGATTCACAAAGTACTGTTGTTTTCTCTGCCTTTGGGACAGCCGCGATCGTCAACATCATTACACCAGGAGGAGTTGGACAGAAAGAGTTAACTTCATCCCCGGCAGCGACAACGTGAAATATACACCACTCATAAAAAAGGAAAATGTTTTTCTCCCACCTCTTCACATAAAGCTCGGACTCATAAAAAACTTCGTGAAAGCTATCAACAAAGATGGCGAAGCGTTCGCCTATTTAAAAACCATTTTTCCTCACCTTTCATCGGCAAAGATTAAGGAAGGCGTTTTCGACGGTCCGCAAATTAAAAAGTTGTTGCAAGACCAACAGTTTGAACACATTTTATCACCAAATGAAGCTGCAGCTTGGAACTCATTTCGGCAAATTGTTTCCGGATTTCTTGGAAACAACAAAAGCTCAAATTACAGAGAGATCGTCGAACAACTACTCCAAAATTATAAAAAAATTGGAGCAAATATGTCGCTTAAGATACATTTTCTACACTCGCACTTGGACTTCTTTCCGGACAACCTGGGCGATGTGAGTGACGAGCATGGTGAGCGTTTTCATCAGCAAATGAAAGAAATTGAGCACCGATACCAAGGATTTTGGAACGAAGCTATGATGGGGGACTATATCTGGTTCCTAATAAGAGAAACAGACCCACAACAATATAAAAGAAAGACAAAAGCACATAATTATTTTTAATTTGAAGGTTTTTATTTTTGTGTTTAGATATTTTTTTTTAAAACTTTTTTATAATTAATTAATGTTGATATCCTTAGGATAATTTCTTGTACATATATCGAATTGTTTTTTAATTTAAAGTCATATATTTTTGTCACCCAACAAATTTTAATTTTTTTTGTAATAAAAAAGAAAAAACCTTACCATAGACAAAGTTGTGCATATGTCGAGCAAATTTTTTAAATTCATACCTTTACTCAATTGCGAATAAAAGCGAAACGCGTGCATCGATTTTCATGATCTTTCTCTTATTTTGCTCATAGGTTATGTATCTTTACGTAAAAGTAATAAGATTTGACATTTTTTTTCATTTGGGATTTTTTATGGATTTTTAAAAAAAAAAAAATTTAAATCTTTAGGCAAAAATAAGTTTTTTCCTTTATATATTCATTTTTAACTTGGAAACTGTTGCTTGTATAGGAAAACGATATATAAACAGATTAAGGGAATTGTAATTTTAAATTTTTTACAATTTAATTCAATTAAATCGGGCTAGTGGTTCCCGAGTTATGCTGGACGAAACAAATTAACCAAAAAAAAATTTTTAAAATTTAAAAAAAAAAAAAAAAAAAAAAACCAAACGAAAAAAAAATTTTTTATTGCGTTTTTCGAGCTCATGTCAAGGTTATCTACACAGAAAAAATTATCGCATCCGGAGTACATGAAATTTTTTTCATTTTGTTGAGTAGTATAATTGAAGATTCCGATATTATGTATGGATACAGATTATTGTTATTAAATAATGTCGAAAAATAAGTTGATGCAAAAAATTCTGCAAACATATTACTGAAGGAGTTATCATCTGAAGATTCTAAGTCACCGTACTTCGTAACCGAAGGAAAGTCCGCAGTACGTCTTTTAGAATTAATAAATTTATAAAATGATTTTGGATTATTTTCTAGATTATTCCTTACTTTAATTAAATAGTTATTATAGGCCAATTGATTAGCAATAATAATATTCCGATCTTGATAACGAATATTTCATATAATCTATCAATGTTCCATATTTTCTATAATTTTTGTAAATTTTGTTTTTCTTTTTTTTAAGTTGAGATAGATGTTTTGTATTCCAAGGAGGACCATTCGATTTAGGAGGTAACATTTTAGGTACAGATACCGAGAAACATTCCAAGTTATCATTGCAACGAGATAACACGTTTATCCAGTCAATTTGGAATAGATGGAGTTGTAAATCTTGCTAATTAGTTTTATTAAAGCAAAAGATTTTATCGCTGTGAGTTAACTTTTTGAAGAGGAAAGGAACAAAAGCAAGATATCTCAAGCGTCGGATGGTATATATCTTCCGGATTAGAAATAGGACTATGCCGCAATATTGAAAAGTCATTAGGTTCATTAACGAAAATAAGGTCCAACAGTCTATCAAATGCGTTTGTGACGGAGTTGAATTGGAAAAGACAATTTTCCAATAAACCATGAATAAATGCAGCTGAAGAATCGGAATAATGAGATGGAACTAAATAATTGGTATCAGGATTAGTTGTCCAGGATGTAGACGGCTTGTTAAAATATCCAATTAGCATTAATAAATCAGATGGTTTTATATAATTTTGGATTAAATCAACAGCTTTCAGATGATCCTCATAAACAGAAAGCGGAGAGTTAGGCGGAATGTATAAGCAAATAATGTATATGGGCCTGTTATTAATTTTAGCTAAAACACATATAATCTCAATACTTTTTTTTTTTTTTTATAATGAATTTTTTATTTACAATCTATCCGAGGATAATAAGCAAATTTGTTAAATTTAGGATATATCGCAGAGGCTATGTAACTCCAATGAGATACATAACATTAAAAAAATAAAAAATGAATTACATATATAAAAATATAATTTAAATTTGGTGTTATAATAATAATTATTTACAAAGTTTATTTAAATATAATTTAAATTTTAAAAGATTAACTATTTACAGATGCACATTGCGGAATGGGAGATCTAAAACATGGTTCCGTTTTAGTCTTCTTATTTCGTTGGTGCTGTCGAGTAACGATATCGCAAAAGGATTAGTATGGTCGCTTAGCCTTTGCAGGTACCTTTCATTTGCGGTTCTAATTTCGTTTCGAACAGTTGATATATTAAGATCATTTCTGATGGATTTGTTCGTAACATACCATGGCTCGTTAGTAATTTGCCTTAGCGTTTTTGATTGGTATCTTTCAAGTATATCGATGTTTGAATTACTAGCTGTACCCCATAACTGGATACCATAAGTTCACATTGGTTTGAGCATGACCTTATATATTCTCAGTTACTTGTTTAGATTTAGCTGAGATTTTGTACCTAAAAGCCAGTAAAGTTTTTTAGTTTTGATTTTGAGTTGTTCTCGCTTATTTTTGATGTGGTTTTTCCAGGTAAGTCGCCTGTCGAGAGCCATACCCAAGTATTTTACAGTATCAGTCTTCGGAATTGTATAACCATTTAAAGTAATTGGAGGGCAATGTTTTCTTCTGAGTGTAAAAGTTGTATGTTGAGATTTTTCACAGTTAACTTTCATTGATTTCATTTTGTACAAAAGAAGATGCTTCATCTGGGGAATCACTTGTTGCCATAACAGCTGTGTCATCAGCATATTTAGCCACCATGACATTGTCGAGTACAGGCATATCTGCTGTATAAATAGTATATAGTATAGGACCCAACACACTACCTTGTCGTATTCCAGCATTTATTTCATATAGTTCCGAAGTTTCTTTGTTGATTTTTACGTAAAAATAAATAGCTTTTGAAAAACTGATAAAAAGGTGCAGGCATGAATTTTTTGATTTTGTATAATAACCCCATATGCCAAACTCTGTCGAAAGCTTGCTGAATATCTAGAAATACAGCAGAACAGTATCTCTTCTTTTCTAAAGCATCAGTTATGTCGTTGACAATTCTATGAATCTGTTCGTGGGTACCATGTTTATGTCTAAAACCAAATTGATGTTCAGGGATGATATTTTTACTTTCCAAAACTGAAGATAGTCTTTGTAGAAACATTTTTTCAAACAACTTGGAGAAAATTGAAAGTAGACTTATTGGTCTAAATGATGTTACCAAATTACCGGGCTTGTTGGGTTTTTGTATCATTATGATACAAATACAACACATTTATGCGTTAGCTTACTGATAACTTTTCCATCAATTAAATCATATCCTGGACTTTTCTTTTTATTCAGCAGTCTGATCTCATTTTTTACTTCTTGTAGAGTGAAAAATTTTATTGGAAAGTCCATTTGTAAAGGACAGTTCAAAAAATCTGATATATCGTCTTGTTGAGTTGTTGTATTAAAAGAAAATGGTACAAAAGTATTTTTTAAATGAGTAGCAAATGTCTCAGCAGTATCTTTGTCAGTTCTACACCACGAGCCATCTGTATTTTTTAAGACAATAGCCCTTTTTGTTGGTCTTTTAAGGAATTTAGTAGCTTTCAATAGTAGGTGCTCGTCATATCTAGAATTATTTATTTCCTCAAGGAATAGTGATGTTTTAGCATTTTTGTGCTTATTAAGCAATATTTTAAGATCCTTGCTAGATTTATTAAATAATCGCTTATCGAGTGAGTTTCTACTTATCTGCCACCTTTTTCGCAATCTTCTTTTTTCTCTTAGAAGTTCCCGAATTTCGAGTGAAACGTCAAAGTTTGAGAAATGTTGTTGAGATGAAGAATTTAATATTGGTGTTGAGATATTCGCTGCGTTATGTATTGCATTTGTAAAATTTTCGACTGCTTCATCTAATTCGATTTTAGATTTAATATTTATATTAAGATTAACATTATCATCCAAATATTGTTGAAATAGAGGTATGTTTGTGTTTGATGATAATACGTGATACCTAGGAGTATTTAAATGAACTGAAACGTTATAATTTACAAGAACTGGAGTATGATCAGAACTAAGTTCATTGCTACTTCTAATTTCTAGTTTATGATTTTGGATGTCCTTGTATACGATGAAATCTAATAAATCTGGATTTTTTCGTTGGTCACTGGGCCAGTGTATTGGTGATCCAGTAGAAAGGGCTGAAAGGTTTTTGTTCATCAAACATTTGTAAAGTTCAGTTCCTTTAGGGTTTACCAGTCTGGATCCCGACCAAGGGTGTTTGGCGTTAAAGTCGCCTCCAGCAATGAAACGGATACCAAGTGTATTAAAAAAATCCCCATGATTTTTACAAAGTACGTTATGTCGGGGAGGAAAGTAAATTGAGGATACAACTAAGTCACCGTCATTACATTTTAGTTTAATAGAAGTTGCCTGCAGATAGTTTTGCTGGAAGCCATTCAAGTTTTCATATTTTATTGTGGATGTTATCAAGATTCCAGAGCCAGCATGTGCTCTGTCAGCGGGATGATTGGTATAAAATAATCTCAATATGTAAAAAATCGTTTAAGATAATTTCTTCAGACGAAAATTCGTTTAGTATAGCAACCAATACGCTGCCACCAGACTTTTTTATTACATTATTACACCGATTATTATTTTTATCAGATTCAATTCTTTCACAACTTTCTCTATCTTTTCTGAAAATTTGATATTTAGGGGCAATAAATCTCAGAGTTATTAACTTGGGGCTCTCCCCGTCCAAAAATCTTGGCCACCACCTGTACAAGTCCTGCTGGTGCAGACATTACAGCCACAAGATTGGTCTCTCGAGCAGTTGGAAACTGACACGAAGTTTTATCGCAAAATTTTTCAATCAACAACAGACCATAGAGGCCCCATTTCATCCAGAAAAATGCACTTATTCAAATCAAAATTTGGCGATAAGTTGATTTTGAGGAATAGACCTATCAGTTGTCCTCCAAGGTCATGTGATTTGGCTCCTCTCGATTATTTCCTATATGGCTACGTAAAATTATTGGTTTATGCTGACAAACCAGCAACTATTGATGCCTTGGAGGCCAGCCAACATTGCTCGTGTACGTACGGCCAGCAATACTCGAAAAAATTATCTAAAATTTTAAATTATCTACAATCATTTTCATTTTGATTCACGCTTGAACAACGCTACTAAATTGTCCAAATTTACTTTGAAAATCCGTGTATAGATTTCATAACACATGCTTCCTAAATGATGCAATAACACCAACATGTCGAAGGAACGTGCATACTGAAAGGAACATCGCCGCTGTAAAAGAAAGTGTAGAAGAAGGTCCAAATTTAGCAATTCGTTGTTGATCACAGGAATTGGAGTGGAAAGTTTTGCACAAAGATCTTGGCCTACCACGAGGCGATCATATGCGTCTTTCTTTCGCCGATTGTGTTCTAGAGCAGTTGAAAACTGACCCTAGGTTTTATCGCAAAATTGTGTTGAGTGATTAGGGTCAATTTTCGGCTTAACCGGTTTGTTTGTACACAAAATTGATGCACGCGAAGTTGGGCCAATGAACAACAGACTCTACAGACTCCATCATAACCACAAAAATGCACCGTTAGGTGCTGTTTACATGCTGGTGGCATCCTTCAAAAATGAAAGCAGGGCTTGCGTTGCGGTCAATGGACATAGTTACCGCATAATGATCAATGATTTTTTGTTTAAAAATATGGATGTGGATGGCGCTATGTGCCATACGGCTACCATACGATTTACGATTTTCGATTTCTTCGACCAACTAGATTTATTGTGCACCCTCCTTCAGTATTGTTTTCTTTCCTATTTATCCTAATCAATTACAACGTTTAGGAACTTAATGATGTCCTTCGCCGCCAATGATTTGTATGTTTCCTCCCTTATTTCAGATTCGGCAAATAGTTTATGCCTTCAATGCTCTGGGCATTTATCCAGTATACGTTCCATGGTTTCATTGTCCTCCATGCAGTATCTGCATGTTTTATATTCAGCCAAATCTATTTTTTATAGGAGGAAATTGCACGCATAGTGTCTTGTGAGTGCCCCACATACAAGTCTTAGACTTACGGCGACCATAACCTTCGACATATTGAAATCAAAATATGACGATAAGTTGATTGCGAGACTTGGTCTTATTATGTTACCTACTTTAAAAAGTCGTCGAGTGACGCTGAGCATCTCATTTCTACTTGGATTAATTCGAAATTAACTTTTGCGTTCCAACTAGATCAACTCGTTACTTCCAGCTATTAAATTGTTAGCTTGGAGACGAAAACTACTGGTGTTATTCCGTGACACACGGTCTACAATGCTCAAAAAAATGGCCCGAACTTAGACTTTCTGAATACGCTTCGTCAGGCACAGCATCATCAATTATTAAAGGCATGTATCTATCTTTCGTATAAAAAATTTGTTTTAACTTTATTGCTACTTTTTATAATTTCAAGTTCTATCGGGATTAAAAAACGCCATTTGTATAAGCCCAGGAATAACAAAATGCGTTGCATTAACTCAAAAGGATTGATTTTATGAACCACAAAAAATTAATTATGTCCCAGAAATTTCTTAACAAAAGTTTTCTAGTTAGTCACAATTTAACTGTGACTCACTATATGTACGTGTTGATTAAAAATAAGTTGCTTAAAATTGAAATACTCTGAGTTTCGTTTTTTTTTCGATTTAACCAGATTTTTTATTCGTATTCCGTTAGCTTTAATTAGAACTTTACAGCACAATATCTTAAACTACAAAATACATTTCAATATGAATCAATTGCATTGAACATCTATAAAAAACTTTCTTATAGAGATTTGGATGTTGACTCTTAAAAAAGTCAAACATTTACCACACACCGCAAAGAAGAATAAAAAATTGTCATGTTATAACCTTTTTCTTCTGTGGCTGCAACACATAAATACAACACAATTATATTAGTGCTATCAAACCTCCAATGACGGTCATTAAAGTCAAACAGAAAGAAAAGTTTAATGTTGAAACACTTACGTGTGTATTGTGAAAAGTTTTCAGCAAAACAGTTTGGAAAAATTAGTACAAAAATGGCTGGTAGGTAGATACTCACTCCACAGCATCATAATATTGGAGTATATATTCAGATATGTAGAGAGATAACAATCATTTGATGTGTTTATTGAGATATGTTATATCGGCAGATTATCAACAACAAAGCACTAAAAAATGCTATAAGTATGCAATTTACCTCATATATAGATCAAGAAGAGGACACCTCTCTAGTTGAACTTAACGGGGAGAATGAAATATTTTCAAGTACTTATTTTGTTTTAAAATTATTATACGTTTGCAAATCACAGACTATACAAATAACAGATTTTAAGCAATATTAGCCCCGACTACTGAATGTCCCGATATCAGAAGTGCCATTAAACGCTTAAACTTTTACTTAGCTCCTAACTGACCTTTGTTAGTTCCAATGTACTGCTTTAAAAAAGAAACCTTTTAGGAAAAATTTTCTATTTTAAAAAACGGTACTTTTAAAGGAAAATAAACTTTTGCGGAAATGTTTTTTTAAAGAAAAAATAATTTAATATAAAATTTACTTTCTTTAGATGAAGTATCCTTTTAGCAAATGGTAATATGTTAAGAAAATATAATATTTTAAGAGAAAAGGTTCTTTTAAAAAAAAGGTACGTTTTTAAGAAAAGGTACTTTTTTGGAAAGTGTACTTTTTTTAAGAAAAGATACTGTTTAAAGAAAAGATACCATTTTAATATAAGAAACTTTTTTGAGATTTGGTACTTTCTTAAGAATAGTACTTTTCTAAGAAAAGAAGGTATCTATAAGAAAACTTACTTTTCAAGAAAATCTTCTTTTTTAGTAGTTTATTTCTATTAAGAAAAGGCCGCAGCTCATAAATCATAACGTCCTCGAAACAAGATACCTGGAAATAGAGTATCAGCAACATCAACCCTAATTTGTATATACATTAAACACAAATCTAAAGATTCGTGTTCGGTTCGAAGGACCAAATTGTTGCGAGATGCAAGATTTTATTTGAAAAAAGAAAACAAATTTTTATGGCATGTCAGAAAAGAGAATAGTCTCTGATTTTATTTGTAATAAATTACCTATAAAATTGGCAGTAGCTTTTTATGAGAGTTCGTCTTAGCATCCATGCAATAATGCAGAAAGTTGCATCTTAGCAAGATAGAAGATTAATGGTTTACTCGTTAGAATCTGTGTAATTACTGCCTACAGAGATGTATAAAAAAGAAGAAAAGCTTAGGTTCGATATTGTTATTGACCAAAAACCTCATCCCTCTAATTTGCAAAAGGGCAAACTCAATTTAATAAGCAAAATTATAATCATCGAATTACTTTCTTAAGAAAAGGTACTTAAAAAGAACTTTTTTGAGAAAAAGAATTTTTATTAGACAATGAACTTGTTTTAAGAAAACTTTATATTTAAAATTAAGCAGCTCTTTTAAGATCATAAAATTTTTAAGATAATGCAACTTTTCCGGAAAAGGTGCTATTGTAAGGAAGGGTACTTTTTTAAGAAAATTTAGTTCTTTTAGGAATAAGTACATTTTAAGTAAGGTATTTTTTAAGAAAATGCACTCTTTTACGAAGCAGGTTCTCTTTAGGAAAATATAACCTTTATAACCTACATCACTACAAGCTTCATTTTGCCCAAAGTAAATTTTTTGTTTGAAATAATTTCGACGCATCTTGTACTTTGGGTGGTGTGTTAGAATAATTCGTGGAGTTAGAATTGGTGTATTTGCGTTCATTGCTGATATTGTTTAAATTACCTTAAATTTTAGATTTTAAGTTAGCTTTTGTATAATTTTACCACCAAATGACGTCATTTGAAAACAATCGTTGTACAAGTGGATATGTAGCAAGGAACGGCAATGTGCGCAATGGCTCAGGTGGTGGAAGAAACTCTAGCAATTTCCAATTGCCGTGGGCGTAACACAATGCAAGCGGCTTTTTCTCAAATATAACTGCCTTGCAATGCTGATAATCGATAGACATCTCACTGCCTTCAATTTTCAATTTTCATAATTTTTTGTTGTCGACATTGTCGTTCAATATTCACACATTATGATCTTGCATCATAACTTTGTCCAGCATGTAACTCTCTTCCTCTCAATCGCTGTTGCTTATTGTAAGGTTTGTTGACCTTTCCTTACTATTGCGTATGATTTGCAATCATTCCGATTCCAACTCGTTAACTTTAAATAGTATGTTCCTCTTCCGATCGACGTGCTACGACGTTTCGGTGGCGCGTTGCATTCTTGGCACCGTAACAAATATCGAACTATAAATGATCATTACTTTATATACATCGGACCTAAAGTTTTCTTGCAATTGGCCAAAATAAAGAAAGCAAACAGATGAAAAAGATGCAATTGAAATTCGGAAAACATCCGGAAGAACAAAGCAAATCGATTAGCGATCTCTTCCAATGGAAATACGGTTAAGTTTTCGGCCACAAGCAAAAATTAACTTACTTCCTTGATAGAAATATCAATAATATTATTCAGAAATTTATAATCCACATATCTGCGATGGTATATTTTGTAAATGTAAACTATTTCACTTGAAAAATCAATAAAAAAAAAAAACAAGTAAGAAAATTATAGTCGGTCTACACCAACCATCATTCCATGTCCTATATCATGCGTTTTGAGAATAGGTTCTATGTCCAACTAACTGGGTATAAAAAATAAGCATAAACCAAATTTGAGTGGGATTTTTATAAATTTTTTTGCTGCAGATATGACAAAGTTCATATCGGATGCTATATCTATATGGGGACTAGGCCCAAAAATGGACCGATCCTGACCATGTTTGGTAAAGTCTCTTGTATTTTGCAAAAATATATACAAACAAAATTTGAGAAGAATCAGTGCAATATTTTTGTTTTTTGATAGATTTAAGTGAAGATCGGGAAGCAGCTCTATATGGGGCCTATGACTAAGAGTTGTCCAATAGGGATAATTTTTGGACTACTGATTAATGGATGTAATATATACATACAAACCCAATTTGACTAAGATTTGTATGATAATTTGGATCTTATGGCAATATATGTTGATTTCATAGGGGTCATTTGTATGGGGCTAGGTCTGACCATGGACCGATTCTCACCAATTTCAATAGCGTTCATCCCATGGCCGATGAAAGATCAAATACCCAATTTCGTCAAAATATATTCATATTTGCGACCTGCAGTTTGATTACAAGCTTTACATGGACACACAGACGGACGGACGGATGGACGGACGGACATCGTTAAATCGAATCAGATAGTGATTCTGATTTGATCGGTATAATTAAAGATGGGTGTAGGTCAAATATTTTTGGTTGTTACAAACAGCAGCACAAAGTCATTATACCCAAACCACATAGTGGTATAGGGTATAAAAAACTATTGTTGTAATGGTTGTTCCTCATTTTGAGTGCAGGTTAAGCACCGATGCACTAATCTTGAATGCTCTGCACAAAATGCATTGTTGCAGGAACAGCAATGGGCCCCTTTTTTGCGTTGATGACCGTACTCTGAACGGCATAGCTGACATGATGGCCTGTTTGTCCTTAGCGCAAACGACGGTGCAGCTGCTTTTGTTGGTCTTGGTACTATCTAAAATGAAACAAGTAAGAAAATTATAGTCGGTCTAGACCGACTATACGATACCCTATACCATGTGTTTAGAAACCCTATCTCTTAGGCCCAACTAACTGGACATTGAAAATAAGCAAAAACCAAATTTGAGTGGGATTTTTATTAATTTTTTTTGCTGCAGATATGAAAAAGTTCATATCGGATGCTATATCTATAAAGGGACTAGGTCCAAAAATGGACCGATCCTGATCATGTTTGGTAAAGTCTCTTGTATTTTGCAAAAATATGTACAAACAAAATTTGAGAAGAATCAGTGCAATATTTTTGTTTTTTAATAGATTTAAGTGAAGATCGGGAAGCAGCTCTATATGGGGTCAAAGGGATCATTTTTGGACTACTCATTAGTGGATGTAATGAACGCATACAAACCCAATTTGAGTAAGATCTATATGACAATTTGGATCTTATGGCAATTTATGTCGATTTCATATGGGTAATTTGTATGGGGGCTAGGTCTGAACACGGACCGATTCTCACCAATTTCAACAGCGTTCATCCCTTGGCCAATAAAAGATTAACTGCCAAATTTCATCAAAATATATTCATATTTGCGACCTGCAGTTTGATTACAAGCTTTACATGGACACACAGACGGACGGACGGACGGACGGACGGACATTGTTAAATCAACTCAGAAAGTGATTCTGATTCGATCGGTATAATTAAAGATGGGTCTAGGTCAAATATTTTTGGTTGTTACAAACAGCAGCACAAAGTCATTATACCCAAACCACATAGTGGTATAGGGTATAAAAAACTATTGTTGCAATGGTTGTTCCTAATTTTGAGTGCAGGTTAAGCACCGATGCACTAATCTTGAATGCTCTGCACAAACTACATTGTTGCAGGAACAGCAATGGGCCCTTTTTTGCATGATGGCCTGTTTGTCCTTAGCGCAAACGACGGTGCAGCTGCTTCTGTTGGTCTTGGTACTATCTAAAATGAAAAAATATATATAATCATTCTGCTTTTGACCTTTAGAATTCTTAATTCTTACCTTGACATCAAATTCCTCCATTGCAATCCGTATCCTTGGATATGCAGTTATGCGAGTATTGTGAATGCAGCTAATGCAGCGATGTCGAGCATATTGTAAAACATGGCAAGCGGCCAGCGCTTTGTTGAGCGCTTTCATGTATACGTACCAAGCATCTGGTCCATAGTATCAACGGTGGATTTGTTGGTACTGTAATCAAGAATGGCTAAGGGTTTCTTCTTTTCAGTTTCCATGTTCACATCGCAAGTGTAATGTTGTGTAGATAGCAAAATTACTGATTTATTCTTCCTGGGCACATATGAGCATAGTGCTATATCGCCTTCGTTGAACCCAAACAATGTGCTGTTGATTGGCCGTGAACGATTTTTATGTAACTCCCGTGGCACAAATGTTTTGTTTGTTTTGCGTACTGTTCCAACATATGCAGTTTTCTTTCTCATCAAAATACGCGCCAAGTTCAATGTACTGAAGAAATTGTCAGCATAAATTGTGCGTCCAGAATCCAAATATTTATCCGGAAGAGCAAGTACAACGTTCTGCCCTTGATTTATTTCACGCTCCTGGTCAGACAATTTACCAGAATAAATCATTCCTTTGACAGGATAGAATGATTTTGAGTCACAAAACCACCATACCTTTATACCATACTTGGCTGGCTTCGACAGAATATAGTGTGTGAAGCGGGTACGGCCTCAGTATGGGAATAACTGCTCATCAACTGTCAGTGAATCATGCGGAGTGTAAGCTGCTGCTAAGTTAGACTGCAACATTTGCCAAATATTATAAATTGCCGCAGTTTTGCTGTTGATTAATCGCTGCTGTCGCGTATTTTCATTGTCGAATCTAAGGCATTGTTTTATGGACATAAAGCGATTATACGACAATGCCGCTTTGTATATTGGACAACGCGTTGAGCCCATAATTGTGCAGAAGGCTCATTATTTGATTTATTGAGTTCAGAAAACAAGAGTATAGCCAAGAAGGCATCAAACTCCTTTAGTGTGATGGTTTTAAATTCATTTTTGTTTGTTGGATTTGCCAAATTATATGCATCTGTTATTTCCCTACCTTTGCGATTAGATTCGCGTATTATTATGTACACCATGTCTTCAGTGAAGAGCGAGCGGAATATGGTAAAGGGATCATATGTGGTTCCTACTGGTCCTGGTTTCCTCCTTGTGTAGTTGACCACGTTATGAGCACGAATGCGGGCAGTTGGTGGTGCATTTTTACTCCATTGGGTGTCGTCTTTCGCAATAAAATAACTTTCGCTTGTTGGTGTTTCTTCTTCTTCATAATCGTCGTCATCGTCATCGTAAACCTCCTCACTGATTTCTATATCTACCTCACTTTCAGCATCGGAGTCCACTGCAGATAAATTTGGTAGAAAGGGCAAGTCGCCATCGTCTTCTTCAACATCAAATGCCGGGGTATCAAGTTCCTCGTCATGATCCTCTGCATTCATAAAATCAGCAAATTGATTATCTACGGCACGTCTTTCCTTCTCAGACATTTGTTGGTAGCGTGTGCTACGACGCACCACCATTTCAGCAATTTCAATGTTTGATTCTGCCATATTATTTTATCGCTTTTAGTTTCCTTCGTACAATCACTTTGAAATTTCAAACAAGATGTTGAGTCTTCAGTGTCTAAACTGTGTATGATTTAGTTTACGAAACTAGAGCCCCTTTTATACCCTTTCCGTTGCCTACTTGTGTTCTAGCTTGAACATCCGCGTATATGTACAAATAGGGATTAGTATTAGCAGTTAATAAAACAAATGGTAAATGCGAAGAATACGTTTGAAATGTGTTCAAATAATAAAACAGCTGCCTACGAAACTATTACCGCATTTATACCCTTTTCGTTGCCTACTTCTGTTCTAGCTTGAACATCCGCGTATATATTACACAAATAGAGATTAGAAGGTAATAAAACAAATGTTAAATTCGAAGAACTCATTTAAAATGTGTTCAAACAATAAAGCAGCTAAAAAGTAGCCAAAATAAAGTTTATGTCTTAATGATTTCTTGTAATTTCATGCGTTCCCGTACTACTCACCTTTAAACCTCAATAAAAACTAAACTATTGGGCGTATGACCTTGAATTTTCATTTAAACGATTTTTGACAAAATTCTCTTGGAAAATATGGTTACTTTTGGGGTACCTTGTCCTGGCCGAAATAGGAGTAATTTCAGTTTGAAAATGAAAAAGGTCCCCAGGGACCTTCTCGCTAACCGAAGGGTTAAGGAAATTTTGTGCAAAATTTTTGTTTTTGATAGGTTTAAGTGAAGATCGGTAAGCAGCTTTATATGGGGGGCTATGACAAAGAATTGTCTATAGGGCTTATTTTTGGAACTAAAGTCTACAAAAAAAAACAAAATTATTCCACAGACTTTTTTTTAAATATATGTCCTTTCCCACAAACTATGATGTATTGGTCCATTTTTCGACATAGTGCCCATAATTATGCTGTCGATATGAACGTTTTCATATCTGAAATCAAACAAATTAATTTTAAAGAAAATATATCTTTGTAGGAAAAAAGTTAGAAAAGATACTTTTTTAAAAAGAGGTACTTTTTTAAAAAATTTACTTCAAAAATGTACTTTCTAAAGAAGAGATGATTTTTGATATATTGGTTTTTTTTAAAAACTTTTCATTTTTTAGGAAGGTGGATTTGTCAAAGGAAGGTATTTTTTAAGAAGATGTACTATTTTAAAAAAAATATATATTTTAAGAATAGCCAGTTTTTAAGATCATGTACTTTCTGAAGAAATGGTACTTTTTAAGAAAATATACTTTTATAATAAAATGTACTTTTTTTCAAAAAGCAAAGTTACGTTTTTAAGAACAGACACTATTTTTAAGAAAATATATTATTTAAGGGAAGGCTATTTTTTAGGAACTTGCACTTTTTTATGAGTAGATACGATTTGAGAAGAAGGTTCGTTTGAAGAAGAGTTATTTTTTTTTAGAAAATATCACCTTTTTAAGTAAAAGTCCTATTTAGGAATGTTATTTTTTTAAAAATGTGTATTTTTTGGAATAGGTAATTTTGAAATAAAATTATTTAAAAAAAGGTACTGTTTTTAATAAAATGTAACTTTATAAGAAAAAGAAATTTTTAAGATATATAATTATTTTAACTTACTGAAAATGTAAATTTTTAAAAAGGTGGATTTAGAAAACAGGTACTTTTTAAAGAAGCAATAGTTTTTTAAAAAATAAATAATAATAATCAATAACAAATATTTTAATTTTTTTTATTTTAAGATTTAATACCAGAGTTCAGAAAAAAAACACACACTGAATAAAAAACTCGTACATACATATATGTAAACAAACATAACTTAGGCCAACACACACATATTTTATTTTCATATCAATTATGTTTGTTTTTAAATTTTCTTCGGTGCCCAACACAATCATGTCTGTGTTCGTTTTAATATTTCGTTATTTACACGAACATTTTTGTATAACGTATTTTTTGTTTCGATCACACACAAACCACACATATAAGAGTGTTGCTTTATTTGAAGTTCGTGTTCTGGTACGTGTACTGAAAAAAAACAGAACATGTACAATAAACAGGTTCGAGTTCAGTTATATATTAAGTCGTGTTCTGGCTCGTGTACTAAGAAAAACAGAACATGTACAATAAACAGGTTCGAGTTCAGTTATATTTTAAGTCGTGTTCTGGCTCGTTTACTAAGAAAAAATAGAACATGTACAATAAACAGGTTCGAGTTCAGTTATAATTTAAATTCGTGTTCTGGCTCGTGTACTGCGAAAAATTGAAATATCAATTCGCGACCTGATACACCCCGATTAAAACGACAACAATTGTTTCAACCAAATTTATTAAAATTTTATTGACCCTTTTTTATGACTTACGTTGCAAATTGTTTACTATTGTAAAATATTTTAAAATTTTATTGCCCATTTTTTCGTGAATTACGTTGAAATTATTTACAATTGTTTTTATTGATTGGTTTTTAATAAAAGATGGTAATAAAATACTTAAGACACAGAAACTATTTAGCATCATAAAAGTTACACTTGCTCGTTGTTAGGTTTTTTTTACATTACCCACCCCTATTTTCGCAACCAATTAGTGTCATAGACGAAAAACCCTGGATCTTTTGCGAACATTTTTTTTTTTTTGGTAATAAATAACTTTAGACACAAACAAATTTTGCATCATAAAAAACACAATCACCCACCCATAATTTGCGAAACAATTATTGTCAATGCACAATCCTTTTCTCAATGATTTTTTGTAATGTTTTGCGTAAAAACTCAATGAGTGTCAATAAAAAAAAACCCCAAAAAATATTTTCATATTTTATTGTCCCTTTTTTATGACTTGCAAGTGTTACAATTTCACGCAATTGATTTTGCAATAAATAGCGAGTGCGTGTGTCATTTATTCATTAAAAGTTGTTCAGTTTTCATTAGATCGTGATCTATAGATGTACTGTGTTATTGTGTAAATTGCAAATATTTTGTGAAAATTAAAAAAATTGGAAAGCAATAACAGAAATAAGTTTTGCTATAAAAAATACGCAACTTTTAATAGCGAAACGAAAAAATTTACATGTCTGATTGAAACCTGCAAGAAAGATTTAAGTGCAGAATGCAGTTTTTGTGCCTTAAGTATTTTATTACCATCATTTATTAAAATAAAAACCTGTCAATAAAAACAATTGTAAATAATTTCAACGTAAATAACAAAAAATGGCCAATAAAATTTTAAAATATTTGACAATTGTAAACAATTTGCAACGCAAGTCATAAAAAAGGGTCAATAAAATTTTAATAAATTTGGTTGAAACAATTGTCGTCGTTTTTATCGGGGTGTATCAGATCGCGAATTGATGTTTAAATTTTTCGCAGTACACGAGCCAGAACACGAATTTAAAGTATAACTGAACTCGAACCTGTTTATTGTACATGTTCTGTTTTTTCTTATACACGAGCCAGCACACGACTTAAAATATAACTGAACTCGAACCTGTTTATTGTACATGTTCTGTTTTTTTTTCAGTACACGTACCAGAACACGAACTTCAAATAAAGCAGCACTCTTATATGTGTGGTTTATGTGTGATCGAAACAAAAAATACGTGATATAAAATATTCGTGTAAATAACGAAATATTAAAACGAACACAGTCATGATTGTGTTGGGCACCGTAGAAAATTTAGAAACGCACATAATTGATATGAAAATAAAGATATGTGCTGGCTGCTTTAGAACACAACATTGTGTGTTTCGTGTGTGTATTTTCTGAACCTTGTTTAATACGCAAATTGATATCATCCCTTTTTTGTTGCTTTCTCTACGGCAACGATAGTTACCTAACTGTTTATTGTGTGACGACTATACACCAAGAAAGCATAAAAAAAGTTCAGATGCAATGTTTTGGTGTACACCTTTTTATCACCTCATCTGGAGACTTTCTTGTGAACAAACACCAAATAAGAGCAGATAGTGGTAAAAATTTAAGCAGAATATGACAAAGTTGTTCATATAGTATTTTTTTGTTCTTCAGACAAACCATATTAAGACGCTACTAATGCTAATTAAACATGCATTTTAAAGGAAGTAGAGAAATTTTAAAATAGATATATACCAAATGAGAACTGAAATGATTTACAACGTTACATTCATAGAACAGTTCTTTTTTTCTAACAAATTAAATTATTGATTTTTAATGTTGGCAACAATCTTCCTTAGTTTTTATTGACAATTTTACTGCTTTGTATTTTAAGCACAACACTGAACAATGGCCCAGAAATCGTTAAATTTTCAAATGCTTCAAATAAAATAATCGAAACCAAGTTCAAATTAATTTTCATACAATTTTGTGGTTAAAAAATCCTAAGAAGAATTTTGCGTTTTCGTCAAATAGCGGCAAATCTCAAACATCCTTATATGTTCATTACGCTGGCCCTTAATAAAAAAAGTGTTCAAACTCTCGGTCTCACACCCTAGAAACACTGAACAATGGCCCAGAAATCGTTAAATTTTCAAATGCTTCAAATAAAATAATCGAAACCAAGTTCAAATTAATTTTCATACAATTTTGTGGTTAAAAAATCCTAAGAAGAATTTTGCGTTTTCGTCAAATAGCGGCAAAACTCAAACATTCTTATATGTTCATTACGCTGGCCCTTAATAAAAAAAGTGTCCAAACTCTCAGTCTCACCCCCTACAAATATGCGAATAGCAAAAAAAATTAGAAATACAAAGCTTTGGGTCAATAAAAAAAAATTTTTGAGGTGCCTCAACGTGACTGAAAATTTCAAGTGTGTTTATATAGAGAAAATATGACTTTTTTCAGATTTTACGAGAATTTCGTTCAACTTTTTCGACAAGTTATTATATGAGTCGATATCAGTACTAGATTATCTTTTCAAAAAGCTATATAACTTCAAAACCACTTTTGTGCCACAAAAAATTTAGGTCTTGAAATTTGACGGATATTTTTTAAAATTTAAGAAATTAATTAAAGCCATCATTATACCCTATACCACATAGTTTTAACTATATTTGACCTAGACCCATCTTTTTTTATACCGATCGAATCAGAATCACTTTCTGATTCGATTTAACGATGTCCGTCCGTCCGTCCGTCTGTGTGTCCATGTAAACCTTGTAATCAAACTGCAGGTCGCAAATATGAATATATTTTGATGAAATTTGGTACATAAGCTTTCATCAGCTATAGGATGAAAGCTGTTGAAACTGGTGTGAATCGGTCTATGTTCAGACCTAGCCCCCATACAAATGACCCCTATAAAATCGACATAAATTGCCATAAGATCCAAATTATCATATAAATCTTAGTCAAATTGGGTTTGTTTGTGTTTATTACATCCATTGATCAGTAGTCCAAAAATGATCCTTATGGGACAACTCTTAGTCATAGGTCCCATATAGAGCTGCTTCCCGATCTTCACTTAAATCTATCAAAAAACAAAAATATTGCACTGATTCTTCTTAAATTTTGTTTGTATATATTTTTGCAAAATACATGAAACCTTACCAAACATGGTCAGGATCGGTCCATCTTGGGCCTAGTCCCCATATAGATATAGCATCCGATATGAACTTCTTCATATCTGCAGCCAAAAAAATTAATAAAAATCCCACTCAAATTTGGTTCATGCTTATTTTCTATGTCCAGTTAATTGGGCCTATGAGATAGGGTCTCTAAACGCATGGTATAGGGTAACATATAATCGGTCTAGACCGACTATAATTTTCTTGTTTTTTTTTTGCTGATTTCGAGAAAACCGAATTTTTTGTGAAATATTCAGTAAATCTTTTTACCTGTTTTCCCCTGTTCAGGTCCATAGGTAGCAAATCGTTCAAAATTCAGGGAAACAATCAACTACAAACATTTACCTAAGATCTCAATAATATACCTAAGATCTCGATAAATGATAGGAATGATTCTTAACACCGTTTAGGTAACGAGAAAATTTTTTAATTTCATTCGTTTTTTCTTTACTTCAACATTGAGATACTATGCTATCTATTACAAAAAAAATAATGAAAAATATTCGTATTATGTTCATAATGTTGATGGTCCTGGACTTACAAATCGCACTCTCTTAAGTTGTGGATCCAAATCGTCGTCCGAATCCGACTCAGATTCAGAACTTATGCTGTTCACAGGCACGTTGCTTCCAGACCGCCCTCCAACATCAGCTTTTTCCTCTTCAAATACTTCATACAGGGTGATCTTGTGACTCCACCAACATACCTGAAATTAATTAGAAAGGAAATCGAAAAAGGAATGCAAAACAATGCATCGATAAAATTGATATTACCTCTGCAAGCAATGCGTCGAGTATTTTGCTTCTGTACCATTTTTCCATGGGCATTGTGGTTTGGTGAAACTGTTCTCCTTGCTCATCGGATTCGGTAGGGAGTTGTTTGATAAAATCGTCAAAGTGGAAATGAAATGTTGCTTTAATGTCATCGATGTGCCGATTTTCTCAAAATAATACAGCATTTCTCGTGAATAGCTTTCTAATGTCAGGCCCATTAAGTACGCCTGTTAAATGAAGACAAAAAATAAAGACAGAAAAGAAAACATTAACATAGTGTGCATAGTACAATGAGGTGAACAAAAATTCCTTTTAAATTTACTACAATACTTTTTTTAATTTTTTCATAGCTATGCTTTGGGAAAACGCTTTTCAAATAGTCGAATGCGTTTGGACAATTTACAACGGCCACTTCGATGAATTTTTTAACAATTTCCAATTTTATGTGGAGCGGTGGCAGGAAGATGTCTTGAGTATTGTCAACTAAAGGTTGGAATTGATTCAGAGGTGAGCGCGAATCCCAATTACAAAGAAAACAAAAGAATTTTTGGGAAGCCGCCCTTATCGATGATACCTTGCAAAATGTTGATGACCTTCAAATCACAGTAAATCTTCCATTTTTTTTCGTAGCATTTGATTTTATTCGTTATATCTTTCAATGTTTCATAGCTTTCTTTCATGTTAATACATATTGCTAGCGGAATGGAAGATCTTCGATTCGACTCATGCATCAACACTGCTTTCAAGCTTGAAACAGAACCATCAATAAATAATCTCCAATCACTAGCGATGTAGTTCATTCCCAAAGCTTTTATATCGTTGCAGTAAGCGAACGAATTGTCACCATTTATAGTGTAGAGGATCTGAAATTCAGCTTTCCTGTTGCGGTACGCCATAGAGTTAACATTAGCATGTGTGAGTTTTCTTTACTTGAATGCTGCCAAAAATATGGCATGTCGCTGCGATAGTCCCAATATGGCAACAATGAAATCAATTTCCATTTGTGTCATTAGTTGTGATCCATCTCTTCCCTGTTGGGGCTCATAATCGGTATCAAATGGATTTTCATAAGTAACACCACTTGCTCTACTCATTCCTGTAAATTCTGTCCTACGATAAGCAGTTGGCGGCCTTGGTGATACAAAATTTTCAGGTGCAAGCACTGGTAGTGTGGCTGTTACAGTTGCTTTATAAATTTTGTTCTTCTCAGCATTTCGATTTAGACGAAATGTATAATTTGTGCAGGCGTAGCAACTGGTTGCATCATGCTCACCTGGGCGATTAATACCGGCTTACAATACTTCATACTATCTTTGTCTCCACTCAACCATGCCAAGGGATTGTTATAATATTGATATATTGAATTATATATGCTCTATTGAATTCGCTAGTTAAACGATTTTTTTCGTTTTGAAATCTTGTGGAACTTTGGTTTGATGACCGCAAACGTAACAACATAAATCAATTTTTTCACATTGCATATTGAAATTGTCAGTTGCCAATGTTGTGTGCGAATTATGCTTTAACACTTTCTCTTTAACTTTCACCGCTGAGCTCTCGTTGACGTCGCGCTATGTAATGCCTCGATGTGAGCGTCGTGTCGCTTTTATATTGTGTGCTGCGTCCTTTGATGCGTAAGCTGAGCTTACTGTTTTGCTTGTGCTGCTGCGGTCGGTGTGTGATCACGTGAGTTGTTTACATGGATCTTAGGTACAATCTGCTGTTGATTGTTTCCTTGAATTTTGAACGGTTTGCTACCTGTGTACCTGAACATGGGAAAAGAGGTTAAAAAATGGAATTTTTTAAAGTTTTTTGCGATTTTGAACTTGAAGATGAATTTTTTTTGATTTTACATGTTCACAATTTTTATTCTTTATGACAAGAGAGTAAATAAAAATACCGAACGGTTTGCCAGATATGAGCCTGAGAAAATGGTCGCATTTTTGCCGAAATGACACCGAGGCCCTTTATCTTTGGGGGCCTATAAAAAAGTGCATGACTTGGGGCAAAACTGGGAGACGCGGGTCTTTTTTTATCTTTCGTCACGTAGTGGTATCCGTATATGGTTATATGGTTTCATGTTACACTGTGTATCTTAATGCTATATTGTTATACCCTATACCACTATGTGGTTTGGGTATAATGACTTTGTGCTGCTGTCTGTAACAACCAAAAATATTTGACCTACACCCATCTTTAATTATACCGATCGAATCAGAATCACTATCTGATTCGATTTAACGATGTCCGTCCGTCCGTCCGTCCGTCTGTGTGTCCATGTAAAGCTTGTAATCAAACTGCAGGTCGCAAATATGAATATATTTTGGAAAAATTTGGTGTGTAAGCTTTCATCGGCCATAGAATGAACGCCTTTGAAATTGGTGGGAATCGGTCCATGTTCAGACCTAGCCCCCATACAAATGACCCTTATGAAATCAACATATATTGCCATAAGATCCAAATTATCATACAATTCTTAGTCAAATTGGGCTTGTATGTATATATTACATCCATTAATCAGTAGTCCAAAAATGATCCCTATTGGACAACTCTTAGTCATAGGCCCCATATAGAGCTGCTTCCCGATCTTCACTTAAATCTATCAAAAAACAAAAATATTGCACTGATTCTTCTCAAATTTTGTTTGTATAAATTTTTGCAAAATACAAGAGACTTCACCAAACATGGTCAGGATCGGTCCATTTTTGGGCCTAGTCCACATGTAGATATAACATCCGATATGAACTTTTTCCTATCTGCAGCCGAAAATATTAATAAAACTCCCACTCAAATTTGGTTTATGCTTATTTTCTATATCCAGTTAGTTGGGCCTGAGATATAAGGTCTCTAAACGCATGGTATAGGGGTATAGGGTATCGTATAGTCGGTCTAGACCGACTATAATTTTCTTGGAGCTGAGAGATAGGATCTCTAAACGCATGGTATAGGGGTATAGGGTATCGTATAGTCGGTCTAGACCGACTATATTTTTCTTACTTGTTTTTATTATACCCTATACTACTATAAAGTAAGCATAATAAGTTTTTGCTGAAGTTTGTAACTACCAATGATATTTGACCAAGACCCATATTTTTTATACCGGTCAACTCTGAATCACATTCTAAGGCAATTTACCGATGTCCGTCCATTCATCTATCCGTCTGTGTGTCCATGTAAACCTTGTAATCAAATTTTAGGTCGCAAATATGAATATATCTTAATGAAGTATGGTACATAAGCTTCTATCGGTATAATTTCAAACGTAGTCCCCATACAAATGACCCCCTATAAAACAGACCCAAAAATCGCCATAAGTCTCAAGATGTAATACAGATCTTGTTAAATTTAGTTTCTTGTTCTTACTGCACACCTTAATGATTATTTCAAAAATAAACCTTACAGGAGAATTCTTAGTAATAGCCCACATATGAAGCTGCCTCCCGAAATATCAAAAATAAAAAAATTGCACAGATTTTGTTAAATTTGGTTTATATAGGCAGGCAAAAAAAATAATAATAGAAATTCCACTCATATTTGGTTTATGCTTATTTTTTATACCCAATTAATTGGAACTAAGACCTATTCCCGATACACATGGTATAGAGTATCGCATAGTCGGTCTAGGGAGACTATAATCTTTTTACTTCCTTTTTTTCCATTACCATAACACTGCCTAATTTAGATAAAAATGATAATAACCGGACATTTTTAGCCAAGAATCATCTGAATCAAAACATTCTTATAGGGTTCAAACTTAGAGTGTAATAACATTGGCTGTGTTATATGAGGAATTTCATTGGTGTTTTATCAAGTATTAAGGAAACTTATGAGTTTTCTACTCCAGTAATGGCAAATTAATACATTTTTTCAATTAATAATAAATTTTTGATTTTTTTAGTAAGAACTTGTAATAGAAACTGGCCAAAAAAAAAGCATTTAACTGAAAATTTAATGGGTATTCAAATTTAAAGATTCAAAATCAGCAAGAGTTTTAAAGCGGTAGCCGTATCCAATATTGGTTGTTACATTGACATTTCAATTGTCATAAATTGATTGATTATATATTAAAAAAAAAAAAACAAAAAAAAAGTCATTTTATTTCACTAACAAAGAAGCAGAAAGACATGTCGTGTCTTCGCTTTTGGAACATAGTGTATAATATATATTTTTCTAATAATTGGAAAACAAAATTCCACCAAATATTCCAGCTTTCATATACCAGCAGCTTTAGTGGAAAAAATCTTTTACAATTCACCGAAATGCAAAGGTCTAGATAATAATGTTCAACTTAGACCTCTATCATATTAACTGGTATCAGCACAGTCCAGCCTTCGAAATTCGAGTGCAAATTCTAGGAAATTTTATTTTTTCATTAAATAAATAATTTTATAAGAGCATTAAGGTATGCACTTTTGATGTGGGGTAAGTTTCTATTTCACAATAAGTCACAAAAACAGCTTAATATGTAAGACGTGAGAAAAAATTGGTGTGACTTATGATTGTATTGGTGAAAAAATGAAAAATGAACAATAAAAAATTAAAAATGAAAAACAAAAAATAAGAAATAAAAAATGAAAAAAAAAATTAAAAAGAAATATAAAATGAAAAATAAAAAATGTTAAATGAAAAATAAAAAATAAAAAATTGAAAATAAAAATGTAAAATGAAATACAAAAAATTAAAAATAAAAAATAAAAAATAAAAAATAAAATATAAAAAATTAAAAATAAAAAATAAAAAATAAAAAATGAAAAATAAAAAAATAAAAAATAAAAATAAAAACATAAAAATAAAAAATGAAAAACAAAAAATTAAAAATGAAAAATAAAAAATGTTAAATGAGGAATAAAAAAATAAAAATTTTAAATGAAAAAAAAATGAAAAATACAAAAAAATGAATAATAAAAAATGAAAAATAAAAAAGTTTAGCAAACACAAATTATTTTTCATGTTTTCTGAATACAAGAACAAACATGTATGTATATTGTAGTACGCAATGTGTACTCATATACAAAAATATTTGTTTCAAACTTGTTTTATATTTTAGTTTGTTATGTTGGAGGAGGCTTAAATAGTATAACTCTAAACTTGAATTCTCATGTTAGTTGTTTTCAGCAAATGTATATTAATATAACTTTTTACCAAACAAACTATCTACTGCTTTTGGTTACTGATGGGGTTTGGTGATTCTTCCCGAAACATCTGTATAAGCTGTCATGCAGAATAAAGATAAATTTTTGAAACAAATGTGCTTAATGATTTTGCATTATTTATTATTTAAAGTAAAAACATTTGATCTTGTGCCTGAACAATTTCAAAATCAGTCATTAAATTTATAAAGATCGAAAATAAGATTTTTTATATTTATAAAAACTAAAGAAATGAAAAATAAAAAATAAAAAATAAGCAATAAAAAATTAAAAATTAAAAATAAAAAATAAAAGAGAATAAATTATGGAATTATGTAAAAATCTAAGAAATGGAGAAACCAAAAATTAAAAATAAAAAATGAAAAATGAAAAATAAAAAATGAAAAATGTTAAATAAAAAATGAAAAATAAAACATTAAAAAAAAGGAAAAAAAGGAAAAACAAATTTTAAATAAAAAAAGCAAAAAGAAAAATAAAAAATTAAAAATTAAAAATTAAAATGAAAAATAAAAAATAAAAAATTAGCAATAAAAAATTAAAAATGAAAAAATTTTAAATGAAAAATGAAACGTGGAAAATAAAAAACTAAAAATTAAAAATCCACCGGTAGAAATACTAAATATTTTTATATTAGCAGAGCCCCTGCACTTGATTGCTCTAAGCGATGCATAGATGACACTTTCTGTGTGATTTTAAAAAAGTGACATAAAAAATCTTTAATTATTATATGTTTACACATCTCCTCTGTGAATCGGACTCACATGATTTTTATACCCTATACCACTATGTGGTTTGGGTATAATGACCTTGTGCTGCTATTTGTAACTACCAAAAATATTTGATTTAGTCCCATCTTTTATTATACCGATCGAATCAGAATCACTATCTAATTCGATTTAACGATGTCCGCCCGTCCGTCTGTGTGTCTATGTAAAGCTTGTAATCAAACTGCAGGTCGCAAATATGAATATATTTTGATGAAATTTGGTATATAAGCTTTTATCGGCCATGTTGAAATTGGTGAACGCTGTTGAAATTGGTGAGTATCGGTCGATGTTCAGACCTAGCCCCCATAAAAATGACCCCTATGACATCAACAGTAATTGCCATAAGATCCAAATTATCATATAGATCTTAGTCAAATTGGGTTTGTATGTGTTTATTACATCCATTAATCAGTAGTCCAAAAATGATCCCTGTGGGACAACTCTTAGTCATAGGCCCCATATAGAGCTGCTTCCCGATCTTCACTTTAATCTATCAAAAAACAAAAATATTGCACTGATTCTTCTCAAATTTTGTTTGTATATATTTTCGCAAAATACAAGAGACCTTACCAAACATGGTCAGGATTGCTCCATTTTTGGGCCTAGTCCCCATATTGATATAGCATCCGATATGAACTTTTTCATATCTGCTGCCAAAAAAATTAATAGAAATCCCACTCAAATTTGGTGTATGCTTATTTTTTTATATCCAGTTAGTTGGGTCTGAGAGATAGAGTCTCTAAACGCATGGTATAGGGTATCGTATAGTCGGTCTAGACCGACTATAAATTTCTTACTTGTTTTAAATAAAATTCCTTAAATTTCATTATAAATATTTGTAGGACACATAGAAGATATAAATAAAATAAATAAATAAATAAATTAACAAATAATTTCATAAGAGCCTAAAAGTATGCAAATCAATTTTAGCCAATTCACTATTCACCGCACCGCTTTTGATATATACAGTGAAAATTTAAAATGAGCATTACTCAAAACAAATGTTCCAGACGGTGCAAATCTATAAATATAGTGAACAGCTAAAAAGAAATACCTTTCGAATGAGGTATTTTTGGTCAAAATCAGTTTGTAACTATAATTTATATATATCAGTCACAATTAGTACTATAGATATAAGAAGCAACTTGCCTAAGCCAAAGCTGTGACACTAAATTATCACTAATTCTTCTTAGTATAAGAATTTTGCAGAAAAATTCGTGGCCAATTTACTGAGACGTTGAACCAGGTATGAATTTATGTTTTAAGGCTTCCATCTATAAAATATAAATAAGACCATAATATTTCTTTTTTACTCTTGTTAAGAAAGCATTTGATATAATTATTTTCCAGAATTGAGATTTTACACTCATACTTTTCTATATGCTACTACGATTTCCCATTGTTGGACATAACGAGCTTGCGAATGATTACTTTTGAATAAAAAACTTTATGATTTTTATGGTGTTTTCCTTATGTATCATGTACTAATTAAATGCTATATTTCTGAATTATTTTCTATGGCCAAGTTCCATTGTGCATCAGCATTAGTTATATTTTTAGTGTTTTATTTTATTTTTTTGTTGGTTTGCTTATTTCAAGACAGTAGTTGCCCATCATTTTGATTTATGTGCTGTCACAAATGTTGTTTGTTAGTGTTTTCCTGATGTTTTTTTTTTTTTTTTGTTGTTACTTTAGCAGTTGCTGTTGTTGTGATTCTTTTATGGTTTATTTCATTTTAAGTACCCCTTAAGTACTTAAAACTTTTTGTTCTACAATCATGCTCATGTGTATGTACGTATATCGAACTTATGCTTCATCTTCTTATTATTCTTTGTATTTCTGAGCTTTATTGCAATGCACCTGATGCCGGACGGCTTTCTGTTGTTTTCATTTTTATCCTCACAATTGGCATTTTATTTCTGTTGTTGTTGTTCAGAGTTAGTTTGTTTGCTGCTCGTTCATTCATTTAGTAAATTGTTTAAGATTTTTAATTGTTTTTCGTGTAATTTATTCATGTTGTTATCTAAAAGGTATTTTGCATTTTAAATCACTATTACAACTACTTGGAAGTATGAGCATGAGCATGTATGTATTTGAGTGAATACGTGCATTTTATGAGCCCATGTATGAACAGTTATACATGGCTCAATTGGAAATTAACTAAAATGATGGCGCTGTATAGTATATTTTTGAAAATTATTGGGCATAATCTTATTTATTATAATCTAGGCACCTCATTGTAGCTTAATGACAGTGAGTTGCTTTAATTTCAAAAAGACGCGTAGAGCCTTTTATTATGCCAACTGAGCCAGAATCTTAGTGACAGTCATTTTGGAGATGTCCGTCCTTCCATCCCTGTGTCCAAGTTAATATCTCTATCATACTTCAGGCTCAATATGTAAAGACATTTTTATAGGTTTTATTTTTAATTTCTTTAGTAATATAATTTCGATACCTTATAACATTACGGATGATTTAATTTGGGTCATTGTCTTGGGCGGTGAAAAATTTCCAGCCCGCGATGAAAGAACTAGGTCATTATGCCAAACATTTCTTCTATGATCCTTTATATTTTTCATTATTTTGATGTTTGTTTGCTTAGAATTTTAGCAAAAACTCAAGAGCCATTGATGATTTATCTTTTCATTCTTGAGCAAAATTGGAACTAAGCCTTAAATAACTAATTTTTTTTAATAAATCCGTGTAAAAAATAGGAGGTATGATTGATTTAATATTTAAAATATCACTCATACGTATACTATTATACTCCACTAATAAATAATAATCATACGCCCTAAACATGTTATATTATTTAATAAAATTATAAAAAAAGGGGTAAAATTAAAATTTTTGGAAAATTTCATTCCTTAAAGGCGAAGTTGCATAGTGATAGTTATGACATTCAGTGATCTTTCTAATCCAATATTATACAGTAAAAGTTTTTCATTGTTCATAAAAATATACAAAATTATGCAGGCGGACCTGACCAACATATTTACCTTTAGAGAAAGTGAGAAATTGAGACGTGACAGACATGAAAACAAACAGACATCATTTTAGAAGATGTTTGTAAAACACAGAAAAGCTCTGAAGTTATTTGTATGGCAAATAAGAATCAATTGTTTATAGTTAATATAAGAGCTACTTTATTAATGAAGCATTTAAAAAACATGAATTCTAAAATAAATTATAGTAAAAGGAAGTATTTTCTAATGTGACAAACATGACACTGCCTTTATTTTCAAATATAATTACACTTTTCTTTTCTTACTGAAAAAAGGGTCTACAAAAAGCATTGTCAAGTGTTCATACACTTTTCTTTGAATTGGTATCAATAAAAAAAATTCTATTAAAATTTTAAAATTGGCCTTTGTATAGAGTCCTCAAATAAGTGCAGCATGATTTGCTGATATATTTGCTGAAGATCGAATTGAGAAATTATTAGTGGTTCTAAGCAAGCAAATATCAAGATAAGGAAAGATAATCTAACCAATAAAAATAAAATTTTTATTAAAACTCTTTCTTTCCTTATGCATATGATTTTTGAATATCTCCGTGACTGTACGTGACTGTGTGTGACTCTCTTAAAATTAATCTTTGGCCACAACAAGTCTATGGACAAAGTTTCAGATCCATAGGATGAGGGGAAGTGGCTGACTGTGCGTGATTATGTCAAAGTTAATCTTTTTTCACAGCAAGTCTATCGACCAAGTTTCAGATCGATTGGATAAGAGTAAATGGGTTTTAAATCACTCCGTGACTGTGCGTGACTATGCGTGACAATGCGCGACTATGCTGAAGTTGATCTTTCTTTACATCAAGTATGTATATCGACCAGGTTTCAGATCGATCGGTTGAGGGGAAATGATATTTAGATCACTCCGTACCTGTGCGTGACCATGCGTGACTGTAGGTAACTAAGTCAAACTTAATCTTTTTTTCACAGCAAGTAAATGCACCAAGTTTCAGATCGATCGGCTGAGGAGAAATGACATTTAGATCACTCCGTGACTGTACGTGACAACGCGTGACTGTGTTTGACTACCCCAAAATTAATCTGTAGTCACAACAAGACTATGGGTCAAGTTTCAGATCAATTGGATAGGGGGGAATGGGGTTGCCCCACGACAGACAGAGAGATTGAGTTGAAGTAAAGAGTTTAAAAACCTTTAAAAACGCTAAGTTAAGATAAAAGCACTAAAAACGCCAGTTATTGACTGAAGAAAAATAAAACTAATTTTATTAGTTTTCACAAATCTATGTATATAATATCTGTTCATTTGAGATCATAATGGAAATCTTGAGTGTGTATATTAAAGTATAATTATTTACAGTGCAAAACTGTATCTCAATAAGCTCTAAAAGGCCCTAAATTAGAATAAAAAAAAGCGCTAAAAAGCGCTTATTATGGGTTTGTAAAAAAAATAACACCTTTTTTTCTCATTTTCAAAAAAAACAAGTAAGAAAATTATAGTCGGTCTAGACCGACTATACGATACCCTATACCATGCATTTAGAGACCCTCTCTCTTAGGCCCAACTAACTGGACATAGAAAATAAGCAAAAACCAAATTTGAGTGGGATTTTTATTAATTTTTTTGGCTGCAGATATGAAAAGTTCATATCGGATGCTATTTCTATATAGCGACTTGGTCCAAAAATGGACCGATCCTGATCATGTTTGGTAAAGTCTCTTGAATTTTGCAAAAATATATACAAACAAAATTTGAGAAGAATCAGTGCAATATTTTTGTTTTTTAATAGATTTAAGTGAAGATCGGGAAGCAGCTCTATATGGGGTCAAAGGGATCATTTTTGGACTACTCATTAGTGGATGTAATGAACGCATACAAACCCAATTTGAGTAAGATCTGTAAGACAATTTGGATCTTATGGCAATTTATGTCGATTTCATATGGGTAATTTGTATGGGGGCTAGGTCTGAACATGGACCGATTCTCACCAATTTCAATAGCGTTCATCCCATGGCCGATAAAAGCTTATATACCAAATTTCATCAAAATATATTCATATTTGCGACCTGCAGTTTGATTACAAAGTTTACATGGACACACAGACGGACGGACGGACGGACATTGTTAAATCAACTCCGAAAGTGATTCTGATTCGATCGGTATAATAAAAGATGGGTCTAGGTCAAATATTTTCGGTTGTTAAAAACAGCAGCACAAAGTCATTATACCCAAACCACATTGTGGTATAGGGTATAAAAATACATAAACGCCATAGTCAAAAATATTTACACAACAAACATTTTTTTACCTATTCCACTAAAAGAGCTTGATCCATGCAGAAGCGAATTCAAGAGAATAGAAGCAAATATGCTGGCATTGTCCGAAATATTTATTTACATTTTATTTGTGTCAACAGTATTTACACCATGCAAATTTTCATTTATTCTTGGATTTCTGTGGTTAAGAGCTTTGTCGTATATGTCAATAAATTTAGAGGAATTTAAATTTCAGAAATTACTTAGGGAAATTGTGAAAACGAAGGAATTATGAGTTGAGATTCGAACTGAGACTGTTAAAAAATTTATTGATGGTACGGCGGCGCGCCGCGGCGTCGGACTTCGTAAAGTCAAAAAATATTTCACGTAAAACGGTGTACAATGTGCTTAAGAAAGACACACACGTAAACCTTCTATGAATGAAAGGGAGTGTACATTTGAGATAATTTAATGTACAATGAAACCTTTAACGTCTAGGGCGTTTTGAAATAAAATCGATTCATTTTTATCCGCATCTTCAGGTCATAATATTGTTTTAATATAAATTATAATTTTTTATATGTTTGAAGAACATTTGATAGAATTTAAATGTGTATTAAAGAAATTACAGAGTTCAAAGGTATTCTTACTCTTATTTTGGTTTTAAAAAATTGATTGCACTGAACAATCTTTTGACTTCAGTAGTTGAGTATCGAAATTTTGTATTTTAAAAAATGGTGATTCATTTACTTAATTTCTGAATTCAACTTCAGGTTGAGTACCGAAATTTGTATTTTAAAAAATGGTAATTCATTCACTTAATTACTAAGTTATGTTCTTCAATCGAAAATAAATCAATTCCGTCTATATTTTTTAATTTATTGATTTTTTAATCGTCGAGATAATATTCATACTCCCCGATTTTAAAAAATGTAAGTTCCTGTGTTTTGAAATAAGATGATAAGATATAAGTAAGAGATTTTGTGAACTCATTTAAATTTTGTTTGATTTAATCAGGCCTTTGCAAAACTAAAACCAAAATAGCATTAAGTATAGTATCGATCTCATTCCCCAAATATTCAAGTTATACTTTTTAATAACCGTTAAAACAAGTTTTAACAAGTTCAACAAGTTTTGTGGGATCCGCGTTTTAGATTTTTAATTCACTTTAAGTACTTCTGATACAGTTGAGCCAAGTAGATTTTATAAATACGTTTTTCAGAATCTTTGTTAACATCATTTAATAGTGTCGTCTCAAATTATTTTTCATTAACAACGTTAAAATGTGTTTTCAACTCAACCACATATCCAGAATTGCTTTAATGGCTCTTTCCATGGAAAGGTGGCTGGTTGGTGCTACCATATACATATTTTTCTTTTTATACCGTAATCTTTGTTAATCAACTTTTCTATCTTGTTATATAATTTTAGTGTTACTGATGAATTAGCGAGAATTAGTTGTTAATCTCTTTGAATAAAAAGTTTAAATTTGCATGGCAGGATGTCTCCTTTTTCTTGAATATAACTTACGCAAGGGATAGCTGCCAAACGAATTATCATACTGCGCTCACTTTTTGACATTTATGATCAATATACCTTGGTATAATACCATGAATAAATTAGAGACTGAACAACGCTACCAAATTAGCCTGGCTTCCTCTGTGCTATTTACGGCTCACATAATCGTCCATCTGATCAAGCCATCCATCGAACTGTGCATAGATTTCATTCCTCTGTAAATATTCAAATTTATTTATTTGTCATCGGTGGCTAGAATTGGGGTTCTCTCCATCCACTACGCAAAGATCTTAGCCTACAGCCTTATAAGATACATCTGGTGCAGGAATTAAAGCCATGGGACAATCATATGCATCGTTATTTCGATGATGGGGCTCTACATTAGTTGAAAACTGATCCGCTGTCTTACCGCAAATTAGTTTCAGCTATGAAGCTCATTTTTTGCTTAACGGGTTTGTTAACAAACAAAATTGTCGCATATAGAGTAAGTCCAATACACAAAATAACGTTTGGTGCAGTTTACACGGTTGTGGCAACATCGGATCTTATTTGTTCAAAAATAAAGTCGGAGCTCACGTTATGGACAATGGAGATCATTACCGCACCATGACCAATGAGTTTTTGTTTGCAAATATGCATGACATTGATCCGGGCGAGATATGGTTTCAATAGGATCGTCTGACAGCCAACCCTTTTGTAAATTCTATTCACGCCAAAAAAAAAAAACAAGTAAGAAAATTATAGTCGGTCTAGACCGACCATACGATACCCTATACCATGGTTTAGAAACCCTACCTCTTCTGTCCAACTAACTGGATATAGGAAATAAGCATAAACCAAATTTGGGTGGGATTTTTATTACTTTTTTTGGATGCAGATATGAAAAAGTTCATATCGGATGCTATATCTATATGGAGACTAGGTCCAGAAATGGATCGATCCTGACCATACTTGGTAAAGTCACTTATATTTTGAAAAAATATACACAAACCAAATTTGAGAAAAATCTGTGCAATATTTTTGTTTTTGATAGATTTAAGTGAAGACCGGGAAGCAGCTCTATATGGGGCCTATGACTAAGAATTGTCCTATAGGGATTATTTTTGGATTACTGATTAATGGATAGAACAAACACATATAAACCCAATTTGACTGAGATCTATATGATAATTTGGATCTTATGGCAATTATTGTCGCTTTGATAAGGGTCGTTTGTATGGGGACTAGGTTTGAGCATAGACCCAATTTCACCAATTTCAATAGCATTCATTCTACGACCAATAAAATCTTATATACCCAATTTCATCAAAATATATTCATATTTGCGGCCAGTAGTTGATTAAAAGGTTTACATGGATACACAGACGGACGGACGGACGGACATTGCTATATCGACTCAGAAAGTGATTCTGAGCCTATCGGTATAATAAAGGATGGATCTATGTGAAATGTTTTTAATAGTTACAAACAGCAGCACAAAGTCATTATACCCAAACCACATAGTGGTATAGGGCATAAAAACTATGTGAGTCCGATCATAGGGGAGATGTATAAACATCTATTTACACATCAATTAAAATCAAACAGTAGGCGCCATCCATGTATCAAGCAACTGCTATGGTTGTTATACTTGTTGGTTGCAGTTGTTTGTTATACATTCACGGCGCTTTCTGTTGGTTGTTGAATCAGCTTAATAAATTTAAATCATAATCTTTGCACCAATTCATTTGCATATACCTCACACCGATCTTCCCTTACGCTGCTTTTGTGATTGTATTGTGAAATAGATTTTTACCCCCCTGAGCGCATAGATGTTTACGCATCGAAAACTACAGCGACATTTTTAATTCACCAAGTTCTGTTTATGGAAGAACGAAACTTTCTAAACGCCCTCCTTTACCTAAACCATGTAAAACGATGACATCATTGAATATTCCAACAGCCCTTGGTGTTTTTCTGTTCTATTGGTTAAAAGAAAGATGTTTCCTTAAGATTCTGTGTGGATTATCGATCATTAAAAACTGAGACAAAATGGATGACATATTTGATGCTTATCGAGCTTAGTTTTGTTTTTGCATAATAGATCTTAAGAGCGGATATTGGCTAGTTGAAATGAATAATAATTCAAAACATAAAACAGCGTTTGGTATTAATAGTGGTTTATGGCATTTTATTGGTACGCCATATGGGCTCTTCGATGCGCCTGCAACATTTGAACGGTTAATGGAGGATATATTGCGTGGATTAAATTGGAAAACATGCCTTGTGTGTTCAGATGATGTGATTGTCTTTGGGAGAACATTTGACTAACACAAATAGACTGGAAGAAGTTTTTAAAAAGATCTAGAAGAGCAAATTTAAAAGTAATCCCTAAAAAGTATCAACTTTGTAACAAAATATGGCGTTGCCGCTGATCTAGATACTGTACAGAAAATTAATTCCTGACTAGTTTCGAAAAATGAAAATGAGTTACGATCATTTATGGGTATGTGTACTTATTAATGTAAGTTTCTAAAAAATTTTGCAGAAGCTAACTCTTGCCACCATATAATGGCTTCTGAAACAAGTCGCAATTGGTCCTGATTAGAAAAAGAACTAGAAGCGTTACGGAAGTCAAAAGATTATTTATCAAATACTGCTCTTTTGTCTTTCCCTATCCTTAGTAAGCAGTTCCTCCTTGATGATGATATGAATTATTGTGTTACGCGTAAAGAATTACTAGCTATTGCAAATGCTGTAAAACATTCCCACAAATATTTGTATGGTCTAATATTTTTATTTCGTACCAAAATTTAAAAATCCAGAAGGTTAGATGGCTGCAGACTTATGATTTTGAAGAAACCATTTAAATGCTGATGCTCTTTCCAGAAGCCCAAAAATTAAAAAGTTTTATAAAAAAAAACCCTTAAATAGCTTAAAAACAAATTAAGATATATTTGTAAATTTATTTGGTTTACAAAATTAATTGTTTAACATGAGATCTTTTGTTACTATTTAGTTCAGTTTCAACTAATTTTACATAAAAATATTTTAATAAGAAACAATAAACAAGTTTATATCTGTTGCAGCCAATACCGTTTTCATTTTTATTTACATCATAAGATTAATTGGATCATACCAATTTTAGGCAGGTTGTTGGCACTTGTCGCTTCTTTTCAAGTCATACAAATAATAATAACTTATATATACTCGTACATATGTATACATAAAACGTGTTCCAAAATTCATGCCAGGTTGGAATTTGCCGCTATTTATAAAATATTGACTACCAACAGAAAAAGACAGTTTGACAGCAGAAAGGTTAGTGTTAGAAAAATGGAACATTATATATATATAACAAAGATTTTTGTTTGTTTAACAATATTTCAAAAATAATAAAGGTTTGTAGGTAGCCATACCGATCGAAAATTTCGTACAAAATATAGTTGGAATATTGTTCTTACTTAGTGAACTGTGAATATGTGCTCGTAAGGGGAGCGTAAGAGTGTTCATGAAAATTCAGGAACATCAATTTTGTATCGTAGACAAGAATTCAAAATTTCAGGAAGCTCTCTACGCCGCGGCGTATGCTCATAGAATTTAAGAGTCTCGAAATTTAAAATGTTTAATTGACATAAGATCTAAGCAATGATGGATTTGTTGATCGTCAAAATTTTCGCATTTGGGTTTGAGAGAACGAACATGTGCTTATTTAAAAACAAATGGGTTAACAACGTGTCACTGTTCGGTGTAGATATTGGGCTGTAGGCATGATTGGAGCCTACTCTTCCGAAAATGGGGCTGGTGAAGCAGTGACCACTGGTACTGGTGTTCGTTATCGCAATGTTCGTTATCGCCTTAGTTGGATAATATTGATGTGGAAGGCATATGGTTTCTACGAGACGGTGCACAGTGGACCATATTTTGAGGAGGCGGCCAAAAATCATTTTTTTTTTTTTGTTACCGATTTTAAAGTTATGTTATTCAGTTGAAAGTAAATACTAGTAAACCTCGGTAGCCAAAAAATTGCGACTCTATCTCAACTATAGCACAGCGAACAGGGTCTTCGAAAATGGGCTTTCTCAGTATTTTGCTAAAATTAAAAATTTCTTTGTAAATTTTTATTTTTGAATGACCGTATTTTTTTGATTTAAAAGATTTTGAAGTGAAATAAATTTTGTGTAATTTTGTGGCTTCCATACTATTAATGTTAAAAATGTAAAATCACTGAGTCATTCCGAAATTTAAAAAAAAAAATATTTTTGAAAAAGGTCCAAATTTTCCGAAAATCTCCTACTTAATAGAGCATAACTCCTGCCAGTCAAAAGCAGTCAGAAAAAGTCTTACACTCTTCTATAGTACGAACCCTCCCCTAGACTCCTATACCCCATTATATACCCGCCGGTTTCCGCCCGTGTGTACCAGAACAATTTTTCTGACCCAAGGTTAGATATTTTCCGTAAAATTTATGAATACAAAAGTTGTCCACTATGTGGTTAGGATATATTAAGTTTGAGGTGATGTTTGCAACTGCCAAAAATATTGGACTTTTTTCCATTTTTTTATTATACGGGTCGACTCAAAAACACTTTCTGAGTCGATTAAACGATGTCCGTCCGTCCGTCTGAGTGTTATGAATACAAAAGTTGGTCGTACCGGTGCACCGCGGTGTATTTTTTTGCGTATCGGTAAAGTTGTCAGGAGTTGTTATATACTTATAAAAAAGGGTTGAGATACATATAATGCGCTTAATTGTTACAGCTACATTTATATAGGTATCTTTCACAAACATTAATAGTCTGAATTAGAGTTATATAGTTTAAATACCTGAAAAAATGGGAAACAATTTAAATAACAGGTAAATGGTAAAAAAAAAATTATGGCGACATAGCCATTTAATATATGATCAGGTATGCTTCACCTGTTAAAAGGGGTTAGGGTGTGGGTTTTTTATGCTTCTGAAAATGGTAATAAAAGATAGAAATTTTTGTTTTACATAATTGCAAGAAAGAGTATTTATAATAATGTTTCCACAATTATTATTCATTACAATTTGTGCAATGGCTAAGTACTGTTACAGAGATCTGGCAGATATTTATTTTCAACGAAATGATGTAGACGATGTAATTTTGCACATAGTGAGCAACGACTTCTTTAAGAATTGTAGCCTAGAAGACATTGAGATGCACAAAGGAAAAATTACTAATTTTGCATCGAATTTGAAAAGACGGTACATTGAATGCTCTCATAGCAAGGCAAAGATGTACAAACGTTACCAAGACTGGTTAATAAAGGAACTTATTTTTGAGAGTGCATCTACAACTGCCAACGAAAGTGGAAAAAAGGGTCGACCAGCAAAACCAATTGACGGATGTAGTGAAAGATCTCGAAGGCGCAAGCTGGAGAATATCAATGAAGAAATTTCTCAAAGAATTATTAAGGATACATTTTTGCACCAAATTCAACCAACCCAAATTAAAAAAAAAAAAATTGAAATAATTGAAAAAATAGTAGAAGCGAGCCCAAGGCGCACAAACAGGATTTCGAAAAGCAATCCTACACCAATTGAAGATAAGAAATTTACGCCGGAAGAAGCGTTCGCCCTATTTTTGGATTTGAAATTCACCAAAAATCAATATAAGGAATTGCGGAAGCGAACCAATGAAAAGAATTGTGGGATTTTTCCAGAGTATCTAGATTTAGTTTCTGCCAAAAAAGAATGCTTACCTTCACAATCTGCTATTAGTGTCACTTCAACATCAGCAGAAATAAAATTGCAAGATCTCCTTGAACATACTGCAGAACGATTGCTAAATACGCTTGATACTGATCATTTAAAAAAAATTGGTAATGGCAGCATTACTTTAATTTCTAAATGGGGATGTGATGGATCCTCTGGTCAGAAACAATACAAGCAATTTAATGCCGAAAATTCATCAGATGCTAATTTATTTATGGTATCTTTCGTTCAATTGCGCCTAACAAAAAGGTATAGCGTCTTAGAGCCGTCAACTAGTAGAGCAACAGAAATTGATATATGGAAAAATGAAATTCCTTCTTCAACAAAGTATTGCAGGCCAATAAAATTTGCATTCAAAAAGGAAACCAAAGATGTCATAACTGAAGAAGTTCAAAAAATAAAAGAGCAAATTAAGGAACTTCAACCAGTAATATTTAAATTTAATGACCAAGACATTGAAGTAAATTTTAAAATGTGTCTCACAATGTTTGATGGAAAAGTTGCACAAGCTTTAACTGGAACAAAGTCAACGTCAAGCTGCATTATATGCCAAAAGACATCAAGTCAATTAACCCAACCCCCACCAGAAGACGATAGTTTTAAGGAAGCCTACGAATTTGGAATGTCCCCTCTTCATGCTAGAATACGTTTCATGGAGCATATTCTTAAATTGGGTTATGATTTGTAATTTGCTCCGTTAGGCGAAACAGTGAGAAAAAGCAAAGAAAATGAAGAAAAAAGAAAGCAAAAAAAAAACAAATTCAACAAAAATATCTAGAGCTAGGCCTAGTAATCGGCCAACCAAAACAAGGGGAACGAAACACAAATGATGGAAATACTGCAATGAGATTTTTTTCCGATCCAGAAACTGCAGCATCTATCACAGGTGTAGATCATGAATTAATAAGACGATTCAAAATCATATTACAAGTTCTAGCATGCAGCAGAAAGATAAATGCAAAAAAATTTGGAGAGCACGCCAATACAACAGCTTTAAACTTTATAATGAAAAATACTTTTGGATGGCATATATCCATCCACAGTTCATAAAATTTTGTACCATGGGGAACAAATAATTCAAAACAATATGGTTAGGTTAGGTTAGGTTAGGTTGGAAGTGGCTGCTGATCCAAGGACCAGCACACTTAGACTCTGGGGTCCGTTGTGATACCACGGGACGAATGGGTGTTCCCCTCAGTCCCCACCGGAGAACCAGTTCGAGCTTCTAATGAAGCCCCTAAGATGTGAAATTTCCACGTTTGAGAGGTCAGAGAGATCGTGAAGAAACGGCGATAGGAGATCTATCTGAAGAAGCGCAAGAAAAAAGGAACAAGGACCACAGATTCTTTCGCGAAAATGTCAAGAAAAATGTCAAGGAAAATGTCCAGATGTTGTACAAATGAGGACCTTATCACTATTTTGTTGTGCACTTCAGATCCATATATATCCAAATTCGTCAAAAATGGAAAACTACCTCTACTGAATTAGACGAAGAAGCTAAACAACTTCTGGAAGATGAAAATAAAGGCTATTTAGAAGAAATTTTTACTAAAATAAGTTGATTTAAAGTACTTTTTCATTACACTAACAATAAGTTACACTTTTTTCTATATAGTTAAAAAACTTTCTTGATTTAAAAATGTATATATTTTGTAAATTTACAATAGAAATTGTTATATTTCATAAATTTACCATAAAAATTGATATAGAAATATTTAAAAAGACAATAAAAAAAATTTAACTAAAGCAAAAACATACGAGTTTTTCATTGAAACTTCTCTATCTTGAACCAATATAAGGTAACTTTTACGTTCGCTGCTTAATAAATTATATTTTAACTCGGGATCTTTCAAAAAAAAAAACAACATTTGGCCCTTGTGCACATTAGGACTAAAAAGTTTACGGGGGCCAAAGTTTGGCATTTTCTGAAAAATTAAATTAAAAAATTGTTAAAAAGTATTAGTTGTAAAATTAACTGAAAAAATATGATATTATATTAAAAAAAAAATCCTTTTTACCTTTTAACACTTCACTTTTGTACTAAAATTCAACTACAAATGAAAATGTAATTTAAACCCTCCGTAACTTTTTTTGTTTTCGGTCGAGAATTACGTTTTATAGCAAGACTTAAAGGCTAAACAAAAAAAAACCGCATATCAAAATTCCAATCCAATCAAAAGTTATAGATATTTGACCACCTTCTCGTCAAATGGTCCACTGTGCGGTGTTATATTCCATACAGTCGGTGAGATGATTAAATTACTATATGAGAAATTTCCTGGTCGCATACTCTCTAATTTTGGTGCTAGGAATTGACTGCCTAGATCGTGTGATTTAACACAATTGGCTTTCTTTTTATGAGATTTTTTTAAGTCAAAGGTCTACGCCAACAAGCCCACAACCACCCGACAATAAAATGCGTAAGCAATGCCGTGGGGGCTCTTTTCTCAATGTGTTATTCCATAAGTAACCCTATGCTGTATACTCTATAAAAAAAAAGCAATGTAGGGAAAAACTATGTTTTATGTTCAACTCAAATTCTGTACAAATTTTGGGGCACCCTTTATATCTGTACATTATTGTTATTGTATATTTGTTTCTTATGTCTGTCTTCACAAGATTTATTTGAATGATGTCTTTTTTGAGGGCGGTCTTAAATATTTCAAAAAATTTTATAAAGTTCCGTCAAAAATTTATGGGATATTACACATTTACAACCGAAAAATGTTGTATGTCATTAAAGGTTTCAATAATCTAAGGTAGCCTGAAAATATTGAAAAGTATAAGTTATTAGTAATTTTCAATATACAGTTTGAGTTAATTTGAAGCTCTATTTTCCTTTTAACCTTTATGTTAACAGCAGAACTGCTTCACACACGTCTACAGCAATACACCTGGGTATGTACATACGTTTTGTATGGGGAATGGCATAAAAATGCAAATATCTAACTCCTTTACATTAATAAATCAGTTTCTAGGAAAATGCATTATTTTCAATACATTTTGTTATTGTTTGTTGAAAAAAGTGGTTGCCTAGGTAGACGCTGGTACCTATGATGCCTTTTCTTTGTTGCTTTCCCTTGGAATTCAAGGTAAAACATGTATTGATGCAGATATTTCATTCCTGGTAGTTTTGTCAGGAAATTTTTTTTACTTTAGTGATTCGAAGAAAAAAGACGCTTTTGCTTATTTTATGGAAATAAAAAAAATAACAAAAGTGAAATGGCAGATGGTGAATGGCTTACGCCACGACAACTAAGCGCACTTTCGTACGAAGAACAACAAGCATATATTCGTCACGTGTTTGAAGAGAGCCAAGAAGAAATAAGTGACCACGATTCCATAGTTGGCGACGAGGCTTTAGTTGAATACGTAGGTGATATTGGTGGTGATGACTCAAACGTTGGAGGACCCACGTTACCAGAATATGGCCCAGAGGACGACGGTGATTCTGATGAAGAACTTGAGGATGCACGAATTGAAACTGGCAAATGTTTTACTGCCACAGATGCTAATGTTTGGTCTTCGATACAACCACAACCTGTAAGATTCCGTACGCACAACATTCTAAGAAGTGCACACTCTGGACTAGTACGGGCAAAGCAAGGTTTGACCATTGCAGAAACGTCAGACCAAATATGCGACATAATTATTCGTGAATCAAATCGAAAGGCAAGGCAATGCTATGATAATGACAATGCAAAACGTCCAACAACAGAACCGAGATCATGAATTCCCATAACAAAAAGTGAATTTAATGAATATTTGGTCCCACTTTTGCTAAGTGGCGTTACACATTCTGTTTACGTGCATACGACAGATTTGTTGAAAACTACATCGCATCCATTATATCGTGCTGTAGAGTGTACGATGATTTTGGGAAATAAGCCGCTTCATACGTTTTGATAATGGAAACACACGCCAGCAACGCAAACAAACTGACAAAGCAGCAGCTATATCGGACATTTTTTATGTTAAACAGCTGTCTTAGTAGATATTACGTGGCAAGGGCCAACGTCACCGTAGATGAACAATTGTCCCCTTATCGTAGTGGAGCTGGCTTCACGCAATACATACCATCAAAACCTGCCAAATATGGGATAAAAGTGTGGTAGGTGTGTAACTCCATTTCGTCCTATCCATTGTAGGTACAATCAATATTGTTGAAAATTGTTGAAAATATAAATAACTAAATTGAATTAATTTTTCAATACAGGAACAAATATATACAGGAGTAGCACCGTCTGGTGAACGTGAAAGAAACGTTGGCGAGGGAGTGTAAAGGATTTGTGTGTCAACCTTTTTGGTGGAACTGGAAGAAATATTGTGCATGACAACTTTTTCAGTAGCTACAACTTGGCAAAATCTTTGATTATAGACAACAATTTATCTATATTAGGTACCAGCAGCAAAAGGCGTGCATTCGTGCGAGCAGCATTTGCCAACCTCAAACGACGTGAAACTGAATCATCAAAGTTTGGGTTCTAAAATAACGTTACGATGTGCTCGTACGTGCCCAGAAAAACAAGGCAGTTGTAATGTTGTCCACTACTCATTATACAAGAGAAGAAGCCAGTGCTTATATTGGGCTACAAGACAAACAAAGGTGGCGCTGATAACACGAACAAGTGCTTTTCCGAATTTAGTACCAAACGGCACACAAAGAGATGGCCTTTGGCTTTCTTTTATAATATTGTGGACCTTGCTGCGTTTACTGCATACGTAATATACGTTGACAACAACACTCACCTGAAGGCATCTACAAGCTGCCGTAGCATGTTTCTCCATCAGCTAAGCGAGTAACTATGCAAGCAAGACATGGAGACAAGGGCGAATAACAGCAGGGTTTTTTCAACGCGCAACGCCTTCGAAGCCATGAAAGGTGGGCCTATCGGAGTTGTGGATGCTGGAGTACATGAAGCGGCGGGGGAAAGTGATAGTACGGGCCTCCTTAAAAGTAAAGGGAAATTGCTGCATCTGCTCGAAACGGCGCCCTACTCGTGAAGCATGCACATTATGCAACCAACCAGTGTGCGCAGAACATTCCGAAGACTTGCCGCAATGTGATAGATGTATTTCAATTTCAATAATTTTAAATTTTTTCGTAGTTTTTTTAATATCCTGTTCATAAGTTTTTTATAATTTATAATAATTTTTAGACCATAAGTATTTTCTTCATATATTTTCAATAATAACTAAAAAAATTAACTAAAAATAGTTTACACTTTTCAATCATATCATCATGCGTTTTACTGTACATACCCAAGTGTCTATGCTGTTGATAATTCAAACCAACTTGGGACTATTGCGTTAAATAGTTTTGGCTGCGAATCGATTATCCAGTTCAGAGCTACAGCGTTTTAAAAACGTAGAACATACCCAGGTATATTGCCGTTGACATAAAGGTTAAGTCGTACCGCAGTTTTTAGTTTTTTAATTGAAGTTTAAAAAATGTCGCGAATTGTGAAATTAGTTTTTCAAAATCTTGCTGACAATTTTAACTTCAGAAACAATAAATATATATACTAAGACGTGCAGGAAAATTGTTTCGTCTTTTTTTAAGTATGATGTGGGCACGGAGAAGTATGCAAATTGGCATAGTTATAGTTCATATGGAGTAGAAGTGAGGAACTTAAAAATTTATGCATAATATGTGTTCAAAAATATTAAATTAAATAAAAAAAATATTAATAATAAATAATTTTATAAGAGCCTAAAGGCAATTGTGAATTGCCTAAAATTGATTAGCATACCTTTATGTTCTTTTACATTCATATATTTTATATATATATAGATTAAAAACACATTGAGAGAAAAAAATTTAAAGAAAAAATAAAATTTCCTAGAAATTGCACACGAACTTCGAGTGCTGGATTATGCTGGTAAAAATAAACAGCTCACTTAAAAGAATAGCTTTTTGACATTTTTCACAAATATTTGCCTTTTCAAAATGCAACTTAAGTTCATGTCAATGCGATGTTATCTTGTTTAGTTGAAAAAAGAAACGCTAATAAAATTTATAAAGCAAAAATTTATAAAATACATCTAAAAATTTCTTAAAAATGGTCAAAAGTCGGATAAGGAAAATATATTCAGGTGTAAGGAAAATGCCGACTTTTGTGGCTGGGCCTATTAAAAATTAGCTCCTTGCAAACAACAATTGCATATCAATCTCACTCATATTTGATTTCTACTTATTTTCTTCCATTATGCTTGGTGGGTCTTAACCTTTTCCGAAACTGGTGTATCGAGCTGTAACCTAGACTGATTTCAACTATTTTGTTTATTTTGTTATTAGTGAACTCCCTGCACACTTCGCAATGCAAAATATAAAATCAATTTGAAATTAATTTAAATCTGTGATAAACAGTTTTACATTACATGAAATTTTTGGTTATTCCATTTTTGGTGTAAATATACAAAATCGTTAGGTTTCCAACGCGCGAACATGCTATAGATATACAACTGTCCATATGTGAAAACTGCATAACGAATGGCCCTATGCCTCGTTAATAGTAATCGCAATAGCAAACGTAAACCGAACAGTAATCCGAATTCATTTAAATTCAAATGGCATATCAGATGAAATTGGAATTACCACTTCCATTTTGAGAAAATTAGGACGTCAATCTCAAAGAAGAGGACATTTGTTTCCAAAAAGAGGACAACGTTTTTTAATAAATTAATTTTTTTTTTTATTTCAAATCGCAATAAAATATAAAAATAAAATTTGTTTTATAAAGAGACAAATTTTTATTCCCAAGAAAAAAAAAACAACAAAATATATAAAAAATTATTCTGATCTTCAACTTCTTAACTTTGAAAATTAATGAATTTTTATACACTGCATTGTTATTTAAAAACTTACCTCTTTTTTCTGAGAGCACACTTTAAGGCACACAACAGCTGATAAGAAATGATGTCAACGTTGTGCATTTTGCACTACATGTAGTGATTTTTTTACTCGAAATATACACCTTTTTATGCGTTTTTAATCTTTGTGAACCTTTTGCTCTCAACAGGTTAGCATCACCGCTGAAAATCTTCACATCTTGGGAATCAAAGTGATACCAAGTCATTTGAAATAACAGCGACAATACAGCGATACCAACAAATCAAAATTTTCAATTCATAAATGAGAAAGTTATGGAGAAAAGTGAAGAAAGTAGGACAACCCCGGACACTTACTGAAAAAGAATAAGGACTGCCCCGGATGCCTTAAAAAAGAGGACGGTGTCCGGGGAAAATAGAACGGATGGTAACCCTAGATGGAATGAATACGCATTACTTTCTAAAATATATTTTTTTACCACAATGTAGAGATTTTTTTCATAATTACTGTTTTTTTTCTTTGTTACCCCTATTCAATAATAACAATTTTAACAAATGAAAGCAATATATACGGGTTTTTTACTACTATAAATCGTTTTAAAAAGTATAATATCTAAATATGAAGTCTTCTTACTTTTTTAGGTACTAAATCGTTTAAAACATCTCCGAAGTACATTTTTTCCATTACATTTTTTTCAATCTCTTTTAAAGCCGATGAATATAAATGGTTCTGAGACCGAAGACAGTTTTTGATTTATTTTAATTTCGAAATTTACGTTCACTAGACTTCTATATATTTTCCATGATCCCATTACATTACGGAAAGTTGAGTACCATATTTCCAAAAAGCTATTTATATGATTCGTCGGCAGTTACAGTTTTATCTTTTTCGGTATCCTTTAATTGCAAAATGAAGTTCTTGAACTAAACCATCTTGTCTATAACTTACGCTCAATATCATCGGAATAATATTCACCACACTTTATACAAGCCTCTCTAATCTCATCAGTGAACTTGTTCAAGATGTGTTGATAACCAAGAATTTCATTTTCTCCACGAAATGCTAAACTACGGCATGATAAAAACTTAATCACTGCGACACCTCTTTGTAAAATTATTATCCATATTCTCTTTCTTTGAGTGTAATTTTCATAAAGATATCGATTCATCTGTGGATACGTCGTCTACTTATTAGTGTCTGTACACAAACCCGGTGCATTGCTTTACTCTCATGTGATTGAATTCGGTGCGACGCATCTTTCCAAACAGAAAATCTAATTAGAAAATGTGTTTGGCTTTTAGCTTCACCAAAACGAACACTTGGAAACCAGTATATTTCTCTATTATACGGAGAATACATGAGCCAATCTCGTTTAATTTTAGCATGTTTCTGAAAAAACATTGAATTCGAAAAAAAAAACTTTTGCTATCGTCGTATTGTCGACTTGAAGCAGAAAACCACACTCAAAGCATTAACATTCATTTGCGTCTCTAGTACACCAAAAATCTTGTATTTCATTGTTATTATTTTGCCATAAGCCAATGTCATTCCGGTATTCTACTCCTAGATGTACAATGTTTTGATGTAGTAATTGGATCTCGGTCTCAGCCTCACTCTGCACTCACTAAAGTAGTTTTTGCTTGATCCTGGCCAGACTGTTTAGGACATTCGCAGCGAATCTACGCTGGATTCACCACCATCTTGTAACTGGCAAACGTAGTTGGAGGCGTATAAGATTCAATCTCCGATGGTTAGCGACTAAATCCGAGTTGAAAAAAGTTTTATGTGTTTTTTAATTGTTCACCACGCTTGTTACTTCTGACAAAAAGTCGTGTACCCAAAGTGCTACCTAAAATTTACAAATAATATTTGACAAATACGCACTTGCCTATCTGTTTAAATAAAACTAATAATATACGGAACTTAAATCCGTAAACAATACAGTTTAAATTAACTCAGTATGTGACAGTAGTTAAAACTTAAGAAAATATAAAATTATATAATACTAGATGTAACCCGGTGTGCTTCGCTACGCCCTCCCCCGAATCGTAATCAAACGGCTCACGCAAAGTCACAAGGCTCTCACTATTACAGTAATTAAGATATATCACATTTAATATTAATTTTGTATGGGGGTGCCACATGCATTTGTCCAATCCCGCCCATTTTTTTTGTCTGACTACTCACGTTAATACTAGATGTCCTGAGACAATTTTGCAAAGTTCTCTCTATAATAGTACTTAATATATGTGATATTAAAAATTTCCTTTGTATGTGAGATGTCACGCCCACTAAAAATATAAAAAAAATTCAGCCTGTAGCACTTCCCATATCTGCAGTAACACTGTGAAAATTTCAGGAAGATCAGATGAGTAGTTACGGAGATTACCTCCTACAAACAAACAAGCACACATTACCTCTTTATTATGCTAATATGGATTATTAGTACAGATTTTTTTATTTCGATAATTGCCGATATACAATGTTTTTTGTTTTTTCATTCAGTACAACAATTATAAGATTTTTCGGCGTTCCCACCCTGGAGCAAGTTACATGTAGCTGCCCATGAGAAAAACATGGATTTTCCAAATTAAATCTGTTAACTATTGGCCTTGAACTTAAAATATCATTTGGCAATTTTTAGTTTTGATATTGCCCATTTTTGATTTTGGAAATTTTTATTTTTGGGCGATTTTTATTTTTCGCGATTTTTGGGTTTGGCGATTTTTGATTCTGGCGATATTTTCCACGACAAATCACATTGATAACTAATGAACTTGTCAAAAGACTGTCGCTTTCGTAGTACTTCATATTTTTTATATAGGAGGTGCCGCGCCCACTAATACCATCCCGCCCAATTTTTATTGGACTAATAATACAAAGAACCTATGGTCTCACGCAAACCCACAAGACTCTCTCTTTTACAGTACTCCGTTTATATGACATTAAATAGTTACTTTGCATGGGGAGTGCCATGCCCATTGGTGTGAACCCTCCAATTTTTTGTCCGACTACTCATACTAAGATCTGATGGTGCCGTGCAAAGTGTCAAAGCTTCCCTTTTTTAGTACACCAGTTATATGATATCATATATTTACTTTGTACGGGCGGTGCCACGCCCACTTCTGCGACTACGCCCATTTTTGTCTAACTAATCACATGAATAACTTATGGGCTCACACAAAGTGCCAAGACTCTCACTGTAACAGTACTCCAGATATATGGCATTTTATATTTAAGTTGTATGGCAGGTGCCACGCCTATTGGTCCGATACTACCCTTTTTTTGTCCGACTACTCAAATTGTTAAGAGGTGCCGTCAGACAAACTTGAAAAGCTCTCCCTATCATAGTATTCAATATATGTATATGATATTAAAAATATACTTTGTGTGGGAGGTGCCACGCCTAATAAAAATATTTAAAAAATTTTAGGAAGTGCTATAGTCCCATATCCGCAGTAAGACTCTGTGAAAATTTCAGGAATATCAGATGGGTAGTTACGGAGATTACCTCCTACAAACAAACAAACAAACAAACACACATTACCTCTTTATAATAACGGGTGATTTTTTAAGAGCTTGATAACTTTTTTTTAAAAAAAAACGCATAAAATTTGCAAAATCTCATCGGTTCTTTATTTGAAACGTTAGATTGGTCCATGACATTTACTTTTTGAAGATAATTTCATTTAAATGTTGACCGCGGCTGCGTCTTAGGTGGTCCATTCGGAAAGTCCAATTTTGGGCAACTTTTTCGAGCATTTCGGCCGGAATAGCCCGAATTTCTTCGGAAATGTTGTCTTCCAAAGCTGGAATAGTTGCTGGCTTATTTCTGTAGACTTTAGACTTGACGTAGCCCCACAAAAAATAGTCTAAAGGCGTCAAATCGCATGATCTTGGTGGCCAACTTACCGGTCCATTTCTTGAGATGAATTGTTCTCCGAAGTTTTCCCTCAAAATGGCCATAGAATCGCGAGCTGTGTGGCATGTAGCGCTATCTTGTTGAAACCACATGTCAACCAAGTTCAGTTCTTCCATTTTTGGCAACAAAAAGTTTGTTAGCATCGAACGATAGCGATCGCCATTCACCGTAACGTTGCGTCCAACAGCATCTTTGAAAAAATACGGTCCAATGATTCCACCAGCGTACAAACCACACCAAACAGTGCATTTTTCGGGATGCATGGGCAGTTCTTGAACGGCTTCTGGTTGCTCTTCACTACAAATACGGCAATTTTGCTTATTTACGAAGCCATTCAACCAGAAATGAGCCTCATCGCTGAACAAAATTTGTCGATAAAAAAGCGGATTTTCTGCCAACTTTTCTAGGGCCCATTCACTGAAAATTAGACGTTGTGGCAGATCGTTCGGCTTCAGTTCTTGCACGAGCTGTATTTTATACGGTTTTACACCAAGATCTTTGCGTAAAATCTTCCATGTGGTCGAATAACACAAACCCAATTGCTGCGAACGGCGACGAATCGACATTTCACGGTCTTCAGTAACACTCTCAGAAACAGACGCAATATTCTCTTCTGTACGCACTGTACGCATTCGTGTGGTTGGTTTAATGTCCAATAAAGTGAACTGAGTGCGAAACTTGGTCACAATCGCATTAATTGTTTGCTCACTTGGTCGATTATGTAGACCATAAATCGGACGTAAAGCGCGAAACACATTTCGAACCGAACACTGATTTTGGTAATAAAATTCAATGATTTGCAAGCGTTGCTCGTTAGTAAGTCTATTCATGATGAAATGTCAAAGCATACTGAGCATCTTTCTCTTTGACACCATGTCTGAAATCCCACGTGATCTGTCAAATACTAATGCATGAAAATCCTAACCTCAAAAAAATCACCCGTTATTAGTATAGATATGAAAAAAAATCAGAGTGCAGGCTCCTAGGCAGATGCCTACATACCCTTATGTATAATCCGGGCATGGTACTCATATTAATTTTTCACTATTACTATTATTATGCTCCTCATATCTTATATAATTAATTACTTACTTTGTGTGGGAGGTGCCGTGCCCACTTTTTGAACACGCCTATTTTTTCCTCAGCTACTCACATAATAATCACTACTCACATCGTAAGTTTAAAGATTATCACAACTGCTTTTTGCACAATTACTAACAGATTTGAGGACTTTTCTCAAAATACTACAAACTAAAAAATCATTTTTTATGGGAGGTGCCACGCCCACTGTTTAACACGCCCATTTTTGTCTCAGCTACTCACATACATAATCAATACTCACTTACTAAGCTTCCAGATTGTCGCTTTCATGGTACTCCAGACATATTTTTTATATGGAAGACGCCACGCCCACTGTTACGATTCTGTCAGTATTTATGTTGAATACTCCAATATCTAATATATAGAATTGTAGAGTTTCAAGGTCTTCAATCTCATGACATTCCTAATATAAGAAATTAAATAGTTGTTTTGTATGAAAAGTGAACGACCACTGGCCCAATCCAGCCCATTTTTTGCACAACTTCTCACACTGGTATCACCTTTCATGGGAAAAGAAACACACGCGGTTCACGCATTAAAGACAATGTAAATTACTTATAATATAGATATATTATTTGTAGTCCTCGTTTTAATGGATCCTAAAAAAAATTTTTGGGCTTGTGAATTTATAACTAAAATATTGAAAAAAAAATGGTATAAAAATATTCATTACTCGGGTCGGGTTGGGTTCATGGGAAAGCGAAATATATTTTCCGTTTGCCCGGGATATAAATAAGCTAAATATTACATTGGTATAAAAAAGTAAACGGAGCTTAAAAGTGTGTAATAATGAAAAAAAATCATGCGAGTCCAATCAAAGATTTTTTTATGTCACTTTTTTAAAATCAAATAGAAAGCGTCATCTATGCATCGCTTATAGCAAGCAACTGCTGGGACTGTGATTATACTTGTGGGGTTGTTGAATTATGTATAAGTTATACGTTTTTATTTTAAAATTTTTGTCGTTCTACAGCAAAGGGTTGTTGAATTAGCTGAAGCAATCTTATATCATATTTTTTCACCAATAAAATCATAAGCCACACCGCTTTGTCTTATAGCCATGTCTTACGGTGATATTATGGTGAAATAGAAATTTACCCTCCTGCGCGTATAGATGTTTACACATCAAAAAAAAATATCCTTAAATCGAAGTGGCCTTAATAATATTGCTAAGCTTGCCCAAGAACCTTGACCTAAGGAACCCCTGCTCCCTTTTTTTTCTTATTTCTTATCTGTATATCTGTGGTCACAAGCGTTAACCGCCTAAGTCGACTTAAGAACGATTTGAGTTATGTGTACTATCATACTGACCTAACTCGTAATGAAGCCCGATTACATTTATATAAAAAGTTATTTTTCTCGAAAGCATGATTTTCGACTTAGGCGGTTAATGATTGTAACCACAGATATTAATACGTGAAGGAAAGTTTTTTATTCCCTTTTTAAGGAAAATGCGGGCACGGAGGAGTGTGAAATTTGGCATAGTTATAGTTCATGTGGCGGAGGAGTGGAAAATGATAAAATTTGTGTATAATATGTTTCAAAAATATATTAAAGAAAATTAAATAAAACAAAATAAAATATTTAATTCGTTACACCCTGTTAATGCGAATATTTAACTTGTACACACAGAAAAAATATTTGCCAACCGAATTGGTCTAAAGTGGAACAACTGTATTTTCGATTATATCAACAGAAATTTAATATCATCTGCAAATTTTCTATTATGATAAAATATTTACTGTTAAGGCAATAGAACTGTAATTATCGTGAACCCGAAGATCGGTTATTAGCATTATCGCAATTCGGTTGGTAATAAATTCGGTAGCCACAATGAATCTGTTTTCTGTGTTTATAAAAAATGCCCTGTGTTGAATTGTGAATTGCTAAAAATGATAAGCATACCTTTAGGCTCATTTAAATATTCATAAATTTTATATATATATAGATTAAAAAAATATTTAAAGAAAAAAATTGATTGAAAAAATAACAATAATCTCCTAGAATTTGCACTCGAATTTCGAGTGCTGGGCTATACTATTTATTATTATTTTCTATTTTTTTTATTTTCAATTCATTTGTTTTCTCATAACATTAATACTATCTGTATTTGACTTATAGTAGTTTAGTTTATAGAGTTTAGGAACGACGTTCCTTTTCTACTTAAATATCTATTAAAAACTTAAACTGTTTCTTATATTTATTTGCTTATTTATTTATTTATTTTGTTAAATAATTCTGGTTACTTATCGAATGACCTTCTAATCCATGGTACTAAAGCCAAAGTCGAAACACTAAAAACCGTTTGAGGTCATTTCAGCGCTACTGTTTTCTCATTTTGTTTATATTTATGTTAGGTCTTAATTCTTCCAATTTGACTGCTGCCACTGGAGCAGGCAGCCAGCATCTAGAAAACTTTGACTAATGCGATAATTACCTTGGCTAGTGCAGGAAATGTGATTTTTAACAGTTTTCTGTTTAATTTTTGTGCTTTTTGTATTTTTATTTTTTTTTTTTTTATGAGAATATTGTTGTTTATATTTTCGAATTTTCTAGTACTCAATGGTGCCCTACAATAGGATTAGATAGAATTGTTAAACCAACTGCAATTGCTACTTAGGATATTTTACATCCTACAGAAGAGTTTTTATAACAATGAGACTTGATAAGGTTTTGAAATTGCTTGCTTCATTCAAAAGCGATCGGCAACAGTATTATTCCCTTGACCTAGCAATGAGAGAATAAGATATATATTCTGGAAATTTGACAGTTAGAAACCCTTTGTTGATAATACTGGGATCAAAATACTTGTGTATATAAGTCATATTAGGCTTTCTTTGATCTGATCGGAAAAAAAAATGTCTATTACAACTGTTGACGTCTCTGTGATTTTCTATAAAAAGAATTCTTAAGAATTTTGTTTTCAATACTTAATAAAATGTAGCTTTGCGTTAAAGTCGTTTAATACCAAAACTTCGTATTTCATACTTGATTTTCAAATGTTGGAATGAATTTTTTTATTTACATGTTTAGCTTGTAATGAAGATTTGCTTCTAGTTTTATTATATTTTTCTCTGATTTCTTTGTCTTGTCTTCTAAGGAGCAAATTAAGTTATTCATTACCTTTATCTTATTAAAATTTTAATGCTGTTGCTGCTGCTGTTGCTGTTTTCTTAATGCTTTTCATGTTTTAGTTGGTTGTTCTTTTAAATTTCCATTTATTTTTACTGTTAAGTCAAAGTTATGTTGTATCTGTCAAATGTTTTGTTGCAATTAAACAGCTGCTACAAGTGGCAAAAACATTAAGAAAACATAACATCTTTAATTATTGCTAATTAGTTGAGACCACAATAATTACATAACATTCTATTAGCTTGTTCAACACTCAAATACATCATTTATTTCTAAATCTAATTACTTAATCTTATGTGAGAGTGGAATGGGTAATTGCTTCAAAAAGGACATTAAAACCCAAAATTTGTTTGATATTTAAAAAATCTGTTTAATTCGCCAAAAACGCTTTATTATCACTGGTTCAATGAACAGATTTTGGGACGGTCTACATCCAATCAAAAAGTATTTCAAAAAGTACTAGTTTTACACAGAAAAAATTACAGCAAATACATATAATTTTTAATGTGTAAACATCTATAGCGCAAGGAGATAAATGTCTGTTTCACAATACAACCACAAAAACAGTGTAACATGTGAGCCATAAGACAAAATCGGTGTGACTTATGATTGCATTGATGAAAAAATTATGATATGTAATAACCTGTCTGAAAATGAAAAATTAAAAATAAAAAATGAAAAATGAATAATGAAAAATGAAAAATAAAAACTGAAAAATAAAAAATTAAAAATGAAAAACAAAAAACGAAAAATGAAAAATAAAAAATTAAAAATCAAAACTGAAATATAAAAAATGAAAAAAAAAAAATAAATAAAAATTAAAAAACTAAAAACAATGAAAAATTAAAAATGAAAAATGAAATATAAAAAAGGAAAAATTAATAATTAAAAATGAAAAATGAAAAATGAAAAATGAAAAACGAAAAATTAATAATTAAAAATTAAAAATTAAAAATTAAAAATTAAAAATTAAAAATTAAAAATTAAAAATTAAAAATTAAAAATTAAAAATTAAAAATTAAAAATTAAAAATTAAAAATTAAAAATTAAAAATTAAAAATTAAAAATTAAAAATTAAAAATTAAAAATTAAAAATTAAAAATTAAAAATTAAAAATTAAAAATTAAAAATTAAAAATTAAAAATTAAAAATTAAAAATTAAAAATTAAAAATTAAAAATTAAAAATTAAAAATTAAAAATTAAAAATTAAAAATTAAAAATTAAAAATTAAAAATTAAAAATTAAAAATTAAAAATTAAAAATTAAAAATTAAAAATTAAAAATTAAAAATTAAAAATTAAAAATTAAAAATTAAAAATTAAAAATTAAAAATTAAAAATTAAAAATTAAAAATTAAAAATTAAAAATTAAAAATTAAAAATTAAAAATTAAAAATTAAAAATTAAAAATTAAAAATTAAAAATTAAAAATTAAAAATTAAAAATTAAAAATTAAAAATTAAAAATTAAAAATTAAAAATTAAAAATTAAAAATTAAAAATTAAAAATTAAAAATTAAAAATTAAAAATTAAAAATTAAAAATTAAAAATTAAAAATTAAAAATTAAAAATTAAAAATTAAAAATTAAAAATTAAAAATTAAAAATTAAAAATTAAAAATTAAAAATTAAAAATTAAAAATTAAAAATTAAAAATTAAAAATTAAAAATTAAAAATTAAAAATTAAAAATTAAAAATTAAAAATTAAAAATTAAAAATTAAAAATTAAAAATTAAAAATTAAAAATTAAAGATTAAAAATTAAAAATTAAAAATTATAAATTAAAAATTAAAAATTAAAAATTAAAAATTAAAAATTAAAAATTAAAAATTAAAAATTAAAAATTAAAAATTAAAAATTAAAAATTAAAAATTAAAAATTAAAAATTAAAAATTAAAAATTCAAAATTCAAAATTCAAAATTAAAAATTAAAAATTAAAAATTAAAAATTAAAAATTAAAAATTAAAAATTAAAAATTAAAAATTAAAAATTAAAAATTAAAAATTAAAAATTAAAAATTAAAAATTAAAAATTAAAAATTAAAAATTAAAAATTAAAAATTAAAAATTAAAAATTAAAAATTAAAAATTAAAAATTAAAAATTAAAAATTAAAAATTAAAAATTAAAAATTAAAAATTAAAAATTAAAAATTAAAAATTAAAAATTAAAAATTAAAAATTAAAAATTAAAAATTAAAAATTAAAAATTAAAAATTAAAAATTAAAAATTAAAAATTAAAAATTAAAAATTAAAAATTAAAAATTAAAAATTAAAAATTAAAAATTAAAAATTAAAAATTAAAAATTAAAAATTAAAAATTAAAAATTAAAAATTAAAAATTAAAAATTAAAAATTAAAAATTAAAAATTAAAAATTAAAAATTAAAAATTAAAAATTAAAAATTAAAAATTAAAAATTAAAAATTAAAAATTAAAAATTAAAAATTAAAAATTAAAAATTTAAAATTAAGAATTAAAAATTAAGAATTAAAAATCAAAAATTTAAAATTAAAAATTAAAAATTAAAAATTAAAAATTAAAAATTAAAAATTAAAAATTAAAAATTAAAAATTAAAAATTAAAAATTAAAAATTAAAAATTAAAAATTAAAAATTAAAAATTAAAAATTAAAAACTAAATATTAAAAATTGAAAATTAAAATTTGAAAATTAAAAATTAAAAATTAAAAATTAAAAATTAAAAACTAAAAATTAAAAATTAAAAATTAAAAATTAAAAATTAAAAATTAAAAATTAAAAATTAAAAATTAAAAATTAAAAATTAAAAATTAAAAATTAAAAATTAAAAATTAAAAATTAAAAATTAAAAATTAAAAATTAAAAATTAAAAATAAAAATTAAAAATTAAAAATTAAAAATTAAAAATTAAAAATTAAAAATTAAAAATTAAAAATTAAAAATTAAAAATTAAAAATTAAAAATTAAAAATTAAAAATTAAAAATTAAAAATTAAAAATTAAAAATTAAAAATTAAAAATTAAAAATTAAAAATTAAAAATTAAAAATTAAAAATTAAAAATTAAAAATTAAAAATTAAAAATTAAAAATTAAAAATTAAAAATTAAAAATTAAAAATTAAAAATTAAAAATTAAAAATTAAAAATTAAAAATTAAAAATTAAAAATTAAAAATTAAAAATTAAAAATTAAAAATTAAAAATTAAAAATTAAAAATTAAAAATTAAAAATTAAAAATTAAAAATTAAAAATTAAAAATTAATAATTAAAAATTAAAAATTAATAATTAAAAATTAATAATTAATAATTAAAAATTAAAAATTAAAAATTAAAAATTAAAAATTAAAAATTAAAAATTAAAAATTAAAAATTAAAAATTAAAAATTAAAAATTAAATATTTAAAATTAAAAATTGAAAAACGATAATAAAAATCTAAAAATATTTAATAACAAATATTTTTATATTAGCAGAGCCCCTGCAGTTGATTGCTATAAGTGACACATAGATGACGCTTTCTGTTTGATTTTAAATTAGTGCCATAAAAAAATCTTTAATTACTAGATGTTTACACATCTCCCCTGTGATCGGACTCACATAATTTTTTTAATTGAAGAAGCTCCCGACAACAATTTTTCTAATATAATAAATAGTTTTCCTACATAGAATTCTTCACACTCAACAAACAATTTTTATGCATCTAGCAGTCGAAGGACAGCTGGACTTTGCTGAGTTAGGTAAAAAAAAATAATCAACGAACATATTTTGAAAATATGGCTGACATAAATAATATGCATTTTTTTTTTTTTTTTTCATCAAAATTGAAAAATGTGAAAGTGTCTTCTTTAACCATATGTATACTTTTGCACCCGTGACAATCCGCGGGCAAAACACTTTTGTCATCTTAATGAAATTACTTGAAAACATTTCATATTACGGTAATTTAAACAGAACTATAAGTATACAATACAAGTATACCGATCGACTCAGAATCACTTTTTGAGTCGATTTAGTAATGTCCGTCCGTCCGTCCGTCCGTCTGTCCGTCTGTGTATCCATGTAATCTTTGTAATCAAACTGAAGGTCGCAAATATGAATACATTTCGATGAAATTTGGTATATAAGCATCTTTCAGCCATAGGATAAACGCTGTTAAAAATGATGAAGATCTGTCCATGTTCAGACCTAGTCCCCATACAAATGACCCCTATGAAATCAACATAAATTGCCATAAGAGCCAAACTATCACATAGATCTTAGTCAAATTGGGTTTGTATGTGTTTATTGTATCCATTAATCAGTAGTCCAAAAAAATTCCTATAGGACAATTCTTAGTCATAGGCCCCATATAGAGCTGCTTCACGATCTTCACTTAAATCTATTAAAAAACAAAAAATATTCCAGAGATTTTTCTCAAATTTGATTTGTATATAATTTTAGAAATATAAGTGACTTTACCAAATATATATATGTATATATAGCCCCATATAAATATAGCATCCGATATGAACTTTTTGATATCTGCAGCCAAAGAATTAATAAAAATGCCAATTAAATTTGGTATATGCTTATTTTCCAATTAGTTGGACCTAAGAGATAGGGTCTAAACGCATGGTATAGGGTATTGTATAGTCGGTCTAGACCGACTATAATTTTTGTACTTCTTTCTAAAGGGTTTTCTATCCACATCTATAATATTAATAGCCTAGGCGATTTCTTGTTACAGATGTTTTGTTGTACCGTTTTATCCCGCTTTTGACCAAACGTATATTTTTTAAAAGGTATTTCTTTTAAGCTGTTCACCAGATTTACAGATTCTTTAATTATTTCCTTTGTTTTGAGTAAATTGCATTTAAAGTTGCTACTAACACATACATAAAATTATACAATGCTATGTGTGTGTTTATTATATTTGTTAATATGTTTGTTAATGAGTTTGTTATCTTCATTCACAATAATAATAAACCAAAAAAGTGTTGGTTTGTGAATTGGCTATGTTGGGAAATAAAGTTGCCTAGAAATTTCGCTATATATGAAATATTTTAAAGCTTGTTTGTTATTTTTTTGGCCAAGTTATTTGAATTATATATGATTTTTGTTAAGCTAATTGGGCCTATTATATTAGTGTAAATAAAAAACCTTTTATTACATATTTCTTGTTGACATCTTCAGGGGCATGTCTATTTAATTTTTTCAAAAACATTAAATTAATAATTTTTGTATTAATTTAATGTTTTCTTTTCATATCAAAATCAGGATCATTGCGCTAACGTACAGCAGATTTATTTTGCAAAAATAACGAAACTTGACAGCAAAAAATTATAAATTTTGTCTGTAGTAAAAGATAATATTCGTAACGTTTTTTTAAGTGGAAATATTCTTTGAGTGTAAACAAATTTCCAAATTTGACAGCGATTTTACTGATTTTTCTTTTTGCCCAATGAAAAACAATTGGCTTTACTAGGTTCAGCTGTTGCATTCACTGCTGTTTTCTTTTTTGGATTTGGAAAGAAACCACATTGAGTAGAGGCAGAAAACTTTTTCAATTTTAGTCTTCCATCGACAAGCGGTAAAAAAGTATGGTACTCAGCGGTGCCATTGATAGTTAGCGCAGCAACGAATCTGCTCTTCAGTGTTTTCAATGTTTGCCCATGATCCTCTTTTCTCTTAAAAACTAATTTAGTTTCTGTACAATAATTCTTTGCCCAATGTAATAAAGCAGTCCCATCTAAGATGCGATCTCGATGAGAGCACTGGAGGCTATAATTCGATGCATTTCTTTTCCTTTACCGTGAGCAGTACGATGAAAATGCCACTCGGATGGCATTCCAAAACCTTTTTTATAAGCTGTAAGATTTGCGAAGCTGCTTTTGTTTTTAAAATGTTGCCGAGCTCCGTCCGAAACGTTGTATACCTTGTATACCTATTATAAATTAGATTATATATATTATAGTATTATCTTTTGGTACTCATAAACTGCAACGGTATCATGTTTTAAATGAAGATGAAATATGCATTGAAATCCTTTCAATTTAATTCAAATCGTCAAAGTATGATTGTGCTTATCTATTGAATTGTATTATATTAGCAAATAATTTGTTTTGGCCATATTCCTAATACCATACAGATTTCTAGTATCATATCATATCCTGAAAGTTTTGACTGTGAATTCTAACTATTTGTGAATTTATTTGCAAGATTTAATATGATAATAGTAGTACGAAGTGATGTTGAGATTTTATTGTATCCAAATATTTTTTATTCTCCAAATATTTTCAAGCTAATGAGCGTTACCAAATTAAAGAAATGAAACCACATTTAGAAAAGCAATTGATTATTTTTTTTAACAGTTTATTTTTTGTGCATTTTGCTTACAAACAACTCCAACATAAAAACAATAATGGCAACAAAAATACATATTAAATAACACCACCAAATCCAATAGAAATCATTGAGATTAAAAGGTCTTTCCGTATCAGCATGTGAGATATTTAGATGAATTTGTTGGCCAGTTACACCAACATCGGCATATGCCATACTCTGCCAATATTCCAAAATACCTGACTGCCATATATTAAAGATCATTTCGTTCAACGTAAGACGGAATTGTGAATTTGGTATTAGTGGAAAAGAAAATTGCAATAAGGAATTGACACACATATCCAATGAATAACGAAATAATTTCACATTGTAGAATTTAGCCAAGCTGTTGTAATAATACAGTTTAGCGCTGGAAGTCGGATAACCATAGCGACTATCAAATGAATCACGAGAAGTAGTAAAAGTACTAAAATTCGGAAATATATGAAAGCTGGGATACATTTTTGCATAACTGCCATTGGTTAAATTATGAAAGTAAGACATTTCAAAACTTGAAATTGCCAATTTAAGAGGGGATTTCCAAAAACTATTAAAGGATTTTATAGGTTTTTCCAATGGAGGATGAGCCACCAATGAGAGCATGTAGGAGCCAAATACGGACGTTATGAATAACCCGGTAAATATTAACAATATATAGATTTGCTTCAAAGATAATTTGTGGCTGATGGTTTGTGCAAACGCCTGACCCAAAACTCCTCTTATGGCCATATCATTTATTAAGAATTTGGACCATTTTGAATTAATCCTCCTATGTGGCTGCTGCAATTGGGCTAAGTATAATATAAAAGAATATAAAAACATTAATATGAAGGCTATAATCATAATTTTCGAATATATAATCATGAGAAATACATCTTTTAATGGTATGGATTTTTCCATAGGAAATAAAATACACCATTTGGACATTTCGATAGGATATGAGAAGTCATGTGGATCATCCCCTTCAAACATATTTAAAGCACTAGCTGGTATATCCAGGGTATAATTCTTCACATACATTATTATATTACGATAATCCTCCATAACGTGAAAGGGTATATGGTGGGGAAATACCAGACTAGCATTTAGTTTCTCACTTAGCGTGTTTATAAAGCGCCCAAGATAACCATTCATTACTGGCTGGCCTTGCTTATCATAATACTCCATAGCTCGAGGTATCGTGTGATCAGCTATGGTTCGTATTTTATAGCCATTTAAATTTTTGCAACGTTCTGGAAACATCCGAAATTCATTACTCTCGTTATTGTAAATGCCCGGCTCCATTTGAAATTTTGGAAATATGGTATACTGCATATACTTTCGTGTTTCGTAAAAATCTTTAAATATCAATACAATATTTAACATTTTAAAGTGATCACAAATTAGAAAGAACTTTCTTAATTCTATTTGATTTTCCTGTTCATCCATTAGATCCATTATTACCATAATTCTCGTATAGCGCATATGATTTAAAATGCTGGCCAGTTGTTCAAGCATTTCCGTGTTCCAAGCGGTCATACAAACGATACACAATATTTGATTGTTATAATAATCCCGATATTTTTTGGTGCGATTGTCACTTATCAGAGATACCGGTTTTCCCTGAAACTTAAGCCATTCCAAGAAATCATGACAATATTTTTGTTTATCATTCTCATTTAATATCAAGACACTTTCATATAACTTTTGCCTATTTAGCTTTTCCAATAGGTGCTCATGAAATATCCGTCTTTCTTCTTTGCTTTCAGTATCATCATTAAGTATAATATTATTCGCCTTTGTTGCTATTGTCAGATAAACTATTATTATTATGCAGTTTTGTAACATTTTACTTATTCGAAATATGGATGTTGTTAGATGAGTATTGAAATTTTAACTGAAAATATTTTTAGAGAAACTAACAATTTTATAGAAATTTACCTCTTTATGGTTTGCTATATGTTCGTTCAAGATTCAAATCTACATATTTAAATTAGATACCTACAGTCAGTACGAATCAATCAATCACTCAAATAAGTGGTAGCTTCTAGGTACTTAGCAATTGAGGGTGTGTAAGTATGCGAGTTATCCAATTGCAGGAATTATTGTATAGTTAATAGTGCCCAAAAATAACCATAGAGGAGGTGAGGATTTTGCCCATTTTCTTAATGGTCATAAGTCACATTTTTTTGGGGGGTAATATGGTCGAAATTTGAACTATGGAAGAGAGATAGGCTGGAATTCCGCAAAAACTAAAAAAAAATTAAACGGGCCAAAATCATTTTTATTGTAATTCATAAGTATTTTAAAATGCAATAGGTTCTCTTTATGATCTACCTTATCTATAATATTAATAGGCTAGGCGATTTGACTGATGTTTTCTACCGATTTATGCCGATTTTGACCAAACGTATATTATTTGAAAGGTGTTTCTTTTTAGCCGTTTTGTAGATTTACAGATTTTTAAATTTTTTCCTTTATTTTCAGTAAATTGCATTTAAAATTGCTACTAACACATACATAAAATTATACAATGCTATGTGTGTGTTTATTAAATCTGTTAATGTGTTTGTAATAAAAATGAGTTCCTTTTTTGTGTTGATTTGTGAATTGGCTATAATTGATTAGCATACTTTTTGGGTCTTTATTTAATGAAAAAATAAAATTTCCTAGAATTTGTGCTCGAATTTCGAGGGTTGAAATCTGCTAGTATACATAATTCTCGTAAAATTAATATATCTTCAATGGAAAATTTTAATTAATAATGAAGTTAAATTGGGAGAACAATATTAAACCTTTATAACATAACAAGGGGGGGGGGGGGGGGAAAGGTTTTAAACCTTTTTTAATTTTTTTCTGAATGCAAAACATGTGTGATGTTAAAATTTCGAATAAAAATAACGAAGCTAAAGAAGATTGGTTGGAATTCCATAAACTGTAGAAAAATTTATTCAGACAATAATCATTACACCATATAACAGTATGTGGTCAGTTTATAATGACGTTGACCTAAACTCATCTTTTATTTTACCAATTGACTCAGAATCACTTTCTGAATCCATTTAGCGATGTCCGTCCGTTCATCTGTCTGTCCGTCTATATTGCCGTGTATACTTTGTAAGCATTTATG